>JAULBS010070596.1:0-21745 GCA_032355785.1 Symmetromphalus regularis | reverse complement strand
AGCTAACGTCTTCTGGGAACAAATCTCCAATAAAATCACTGAAAACATTTAAATAGAGAAAGTTATGTATCTTGGAAAATATAATACTAAAACGCACAACAACCAAAATAGCTAAACCACAATCTATATATTTAGTTAATTTTATAGTTATGTGCAAAATTAAAAACGTGTTTCAATTTTTAAAAACCAAAACAAATTTTTTAAATATATATTTTTTTAAAATTAATTAATTAAAAAATAATAATAGTTATTGAATAATTGTTTATTTTATACATTTAATTTTGTAGTTATATGTATAGAAAACATATTTGAATTTAAAAAAAACAAAATCTTAAAAATATTTTTTTTTAAATAATACTAATAACTTAATTAATTAATAAATAATAGTAGTTATTGAATAATAAGTTATTTTATACATTTATTTAATTATATGTATAAAAAACATATTACAATTTAAAAAGACCTAAAACCTAAAAATTCAAAATAATACAAATGTAGTAGTTATTGAATAATAAGTTATTTTAAACATTTAGTTAATTTTATAGTCACGTTATTGATATCCATTATGTCTCATCATTGAATGTGAAATTGAATTTAATAATATGAAGGATAAAAGAAAATGTCTTACTTCTGACTAGATTTCATTAGCTGAATGAGATCAGTAAACAGAACATCTCGATTTCTTTCACAAAAGCCCTCCACATCATATGTGACCTGAATAAAGTATAAATTGTCTCAAATAATATAACCAGGGATGAGAATGGCAATTGTAAAAACGTAAGTGTAAAGATGTCACGTGAGCGAAAATCCTGATTCTCCGCAAAAATAATTCAATATAGATAACTTTTTATTACTCTTCGGAACTCTTCGGTTTTCACCGACAGTTCTAAGTGATTATTCAGTAAATAGAATATAGATGGCACTTTGAAAAACCAGCCTTATGTTGAGGAAAAGCTATGTAAGTATTTAAAATTTGGAATTCCGCGAATCTGTGGAGAAATCTCATTTCTTCATAACACAATATTTTAAATATAATCATTTTATGATTTATTGTTTGAAACACAAAAGTTATGTTTATTTTTGAACTGTGTTATTGTAAAACATTAATTTTTCCACATATTCTAATGGTTCAACTGTACATTACTCTTCGGTGTTCACCGACAGTTCTAAGTGATTATTCAGTAAATAGAGTATAGGTGGCACTTTGAAAAACCAGCCTTATGTTCAGGAAAGCTATGTAAGTATTTAAAATTTGGAATTCCGCGAATCTGCAGAGAAATCTCATTTCTTCATAACACAATATTTTAAATATAATCGTTTTATGATTTATTGTTTGAAACACAAAAGTTATGTTTATTTTTGAACTGTGTTATTTTAAAACATTAATTTTTCCACATATTCTAATGGTTCAACGGTACATTAACAACAAGATGCTAGTCTTTTAGAAAGATTAACTACCTTTCCAGCATAATGATGGATGATAAATCCACAGTTGGTTCCTTGGAAATGGTTGTGTGATCCAACAGCAGTCTCAAGTTTCTGAAACAATAAAACACTTAATAGCATCTCAGAAAAATGCACTGTAAGAATTTAAATAATCCATGTATTTAATTTTACATCTGAGTGAGCCTCGGTGGTCCAGCATTAGAACGCTGGACGCTCAAGCTGATGACAGTGGTTCAAGTCCAGTTGGAGGCTGGCTCACACTAGACTACGTGTCCAAATAACGATATGTTTAACATCAAATAGTCAATGATTAACAAATCAATGTTCTCTAGTGGTGTCGTTAAAACAAAACAAACCAAAAAAACATTAATTAAAAAAAATGTTTGTTTTAATGACATCCCTGTACATTGTTTATTCTATGGAAATTAGGTGTCAGATATATGTTTTGTGACATGGTTTTTAGAGGAAACCTGCTACCACCACATAGGGTACACATTCTGATTAGCAGCAAGGAATCTTTTATATACGCTTTCCTACAGACAGGACAGCACATACCATGGATTTTGATAAACCAGTTGTGGATCACTAGTCAGTGCAAGTGACATACACCTATCAACTGAGTCTTATGGATCATTCACTCTGAGCTGGAGCCGGTATTGAGATTAAAAATCCCATGCCACATACATGTAGGCTACTCATTCTGATTAGCACAAGGGATCTTTTATATGTGCTTTCCTACAGACAGGACAGCACACACCATGGATTTTGATAAACCAGTTGTGGATCACTAGTCAGTACAAGTGACATACATCTATCAAATGAGCCTTATGGAGCATTCACTCTGAGATGAAGATGGTATTAAGATTAAAAATTCCATGTCTCGAATGAGATTTTATTCCAGTACCTACAAGCAATGAGCTTGACAGCTTAATCACAGTGCTACTGTGGGAAGATAATAATTTCTACTTCCACGATAAATCAAAATATAAAGAAGATACAGTGTACCACATTTTTAAAAAATATAATGACAGTGACCGTTTACAGATTTATGGAGAATAGTACCGATCCAGTGGAAAATCTTGAATGCTTTGAGCTATTAGAGGAACATTTAAGGTATCTCTACCTTAAAAAATTGTTAAAATTGGTAATTATTATCCAATGAAATGACCATCAAATGACATATTTAAGATCTGATGGTAAACGTAACAGATAATTGTAGTCAATGCTCTAGTGCATAGGTGTTAGCAGAAAATTTTCCAAAGACAGAAAGGCCAACAAGGGAGTGTAGCGACCGAGGTGGATGAAGGCTTGTCCCCTTCCAGGGTGAGAAGTTTTTAGAAATTCAGAAGTGAAATGGTGCTTTCTGGTGCAATCTGTGAGTCAGTTTGAGCACCTATGTCAGCTTCCGTGACAGTTTTAAAATGTGATTTGATTGGATAATTTGTACCAGAAGATATCGCATCAACCAATCAAAATCTAGATGACATATGGAAGCATAAGTCTGCTCTCTAGAAAACATGATGTGTGATACAACTTCAATGATGTATTGACACCGCTAACTATAAAAAAAATCTTGTGTGATGTCCAACACTACCCTTACCCCCCTATACATACTTAATGAATATTAAAACGACTATGCATCAATCTCGGGAACTATTATATTTCTAAAAGACAGAATTCTGCCCGGAGACTTAAATTTGACATCCATGCAAGTGTTTGGAATTTCCACCTCTCTATAAAACATACTGTAATATGTTTACTTACCATCATCAGTTTATTGTCAGCTCCTTCTGACACAGCGTGCATAGTGGCGCAAACATCATCCAGGATTGACATGATGCCTGGTGGGTTCTTTGCCTCAATCACGTCACACACGATCTTATTGTTGAAGTAATCTATAGACGTCCATTTTATACCTTCTTGTACATATTCCTCCTGCAAGAAATATTGGGTAAAACAATTTATGGTATTTTAATTCTATTTTATTGTTCACCCATATATTGCTATATATTAATAGCTAATACATATATAAAAATATTGGGTAAAACAATTTATGGTATTTTAATTCTTTTTTATTGTTCACCCATATATTGCTATATATTAATAGCAAATACATATATAAAAATATTGGGTAAAACAATTTATGGTATTTTAATTCTATTTTATTGTTCAAGTTTATATAAATATATACAGCCCTTGATTTCCAGATCATCTTGCAACAGCAATTTTTTGTCCAAATAATAACAAAATAAATATCTAATTATTATAAAAATGATGTTGCAGATCAATTTTACAATGACACTGCTGAATGCCATTGCAAATTTCAAGGGCTGTATCAGTTAATACATATATTTCTATTGTTGATATCTTATGAACTGTTATAAAATGTACAATTAAACAAGCAAAACAAATATAATAATTTCAAAACAGAATGATCTCAAAAGCAATTACAATTAGGTGAGGGGTTTTGTTGTGTTTTGTTTAGAATACAGATTCAAATCCAACCTGTTCAGCTTTCAGAGTGAGTTCTATGAAAATCTGTTGGAGTTTCTCATTGACATAATTAATACAGAACTGTTCAAATCCATTCTTCTGGAATATCTCAAATCCGTATATATCCAGAATTCCTATATTCACTTCTTCTCTTTCTTTCTGCATCGCACTATTCACAGACTGAAAAATATTCAAAATATACTCAACAAGCAGGATATACTAAAGATTAACACACACTTGGTATTATCCATCTTATACTACGACAAATGTGCCAAATTTACTTCTATATTTGTCTACCACTAGTCTGGCAAGTTATAGGCCATGTGTGATGATAGCCTTGCACATTATGTGTTCCCTTTTATCTGTAGGTAATTAACCCATAGTCGTTTCCAACACACTTTATTAAAACTGTTCTCAATTAAGTGAGGTGATCTCAACAACAACCCCCCTCAAAAGTATTTCATCAGATTTAGACGATTTGCAAGATAAAATCCGCAGACAATTCTCACCCCTGATTATGAGCCGATTGCTACAAAAGGAGGCCACTTGCATTAATTTCATGTCGCATTTTAGTCTTACCACCATCACTCATATTAATTTAGGGACACATTAATTTCAAGATTTTCAGTACTTTTGTCTACAGCAGTTCAGTGGTGCTGCAAACCAATTTTACAACAACTTTTACGAAAACAGTGTTGATTGCCATGGTGACTGTAAATTTCAATGGCTGTGCTTGTCATTTTCTATGACATACTTGTCACTAATGTTATATAATCGTCATCATCATAACACTCTGAAATAAAAAAGGTCCAACGATTTGAAGAAAAAAGTTATTTAACGTTTTTAATGTGTACCTGAACTAAAAAATCAAACAGTCGTGTGTAGATGACTTTTGCGAGAGCATCCCGTGTAAACACTGCCTGCTCCACGTTCAGTTTCATTTCAATAGACTCCGTCTTGCCACCCCATTTGCTGTCCATAATCCGTCCTGTCAGTTTGTCTCGTAACATCTCAGATTCAATACCAAGCAGATATGCAGGAAAGGCAAGAACTGCGATAAAAATGAAAACGTATACATTTTACAGTGGATTCTAATCTGTCACTATCAATTTGTAAATAAAACATATAATTATTTTTATTACAACTGACACATTAGATTTGCATTCAAACAATGTCTATATCCAACATGGCTGCTGGTGTCATAAGAATTATATTGGGACAAAACTTTTAAGTTGTAATTTGTCTTTTGTGTGAATCATAGTTGTACAGCAATCTCATAAAAAAATAATGTCCAATCTGTTAACATCAATTTGTAAATAAAACATATAATTATTTTTATTACAACTGATACATTAGATTAGCATTCAAACACTGTCTATATTCAACATGGCTGCTGGTATCATAAGAATTATATTTGGACAAAAGTTTTAAGTTGTGATTTGTCTTTTGTGTGAAGTATATTTGTTTTCTGATTATTTAATCCAATGAGAAAATATTAACACAAGAAAAATATACAGTATAAAATTCCCATTTCAATCACAAACAAATAATGACTGTTTCAGTGAAATGTAGTATTCTGAAGTTATTTGGAACAGTTTCTACTATTAGAAAATCAAGATACCCAACAAAATTAATAATGAAACTTTGGTGTGATCTTTAAAATCTGACAACAAATATAACAATATAAGTTGCTGTTAATACTGGTAAGCAACAGATGATTCCAGCATAAACCCATTGTTTAAATTCACACTAATCTAACATTTTAACAGCAGATTACTCAAAATAAAAGGCACAAATTATGAGAGAACAAATATTAAACTGCAAATTTCCCTGAAATAAACTACATAAGCTAGTTTTATAACTTAATATTGGTTTAGGTCAGTCATCAGATCGATCCTTATTTATAGACCCATTTGCAGTTTGGGCTATTTCCCATTCCAACCACTGGTTCATCAAATACGATGGTATGTGCTGTCAAGTGGGAAAGTGAATATAAAAGACTCCTTGCTGTTTATTGAAAAGAGTAACCAATGTGGCAGCAGTGGAATTTCTCTAAAGAAATATGTCAGAATGACCATATGTTTGATATTCAATAGCCAATGATAAGATTAAAAAAAAAACTTTACTTTTTTCATATTGGTATAATAAAAAAAAAAAAGAGTCACTCACAATCATCACTGGCAATTTTAGCATAGTTGCCGTCTTCAACAAAACTGATGTTACCCAGGTGAAGAATTCCAGCTACAATGGCTAAAACATCATTCTGATTCTCTTCAGGAATTCCGATCACCTGCATAGCTCGCTGTAAAGAAACAGAAAATAATTCAACAATAACAAAACATCGTTCTGGTTTTCTTCATGAATTACTATCACCTGCATGGCTCACTGTAGAGAAAACAAAATCATTCATACAATAAGAAAACATTGTTCTGGTTTTCTTCAGGAATTCCAATCACCTGCATGGCTCACTGTAGAGAAACAGAAAATAATTCATACAATAACAAAACATTGTTTTGATTCTGTTCATGGATTTCCTATGACCTGCATGGCTCACTGTAGAGAAAAAGAAATAATTCATACAAAACAAATCATTGTTTTGGTTCTGTTCAGGAATTCCTATCACCTACATGGCTCGCAGTAGAAAAACACAATAATTCATACAATAACAAAAAATAGGAATTCATATGACCTACATATCTTGCTGTAAAAAACAGAATAATTTATACGATAAGTAAAAATTGTTATTAAATCAACATGCTCTAGTGGTGTATTTATAATATTATTATTATTAATAATGAACAATTATTACTGTCTGAAAATATGAGTATGAAATGCAACATACATTATTAACATAACGTTATATGGAATGGACCTTAGCCATGCATAAAAACCGATATTAAAATGCCACAAGTCTATATTTCCCCCTCGATTCATCTGACGAACTGTCTGAACTTAGTCAGAGCACTCACTCTTGATTGGAGTTAGTATCGAGATAAAAAAAAACATGCCTCGACTGAGATTTGATCCTAGTACCTACAAGCTGTGAGTCCAACAGCTTAATCACTGCACTACCTGGACCATACTAAGCCACCAAACCATTTGCCCACTCACTGCTGTACTCATTATGTTAGAGTCAGTTTACACTGGTAGATCTAGACAAGTGAGACATTCATAAGATTCATTTGCTTACTACTTATCTGACCGTGTACATTCTTTGCCATGATTCTGTTCAGACTGTGTGGTTCAATTAGAAAAGATCATGAAATATCATTAAAAAATGGAAATATGGTAGTGAATAGGCTATTCATTCCAATGAGAAAATGTTTTATTTAAATGGAATTTGTTTTAAAACATTTCTTTGTTTTCCAGATCCAGTTAAAAAAAATAGTAAAAAAATAAAATAAAAAAATAGACAGTATGTTTGTTTAATGGAACGCCATCCACTCCTGTACAAACTTAACTGTAATATGTTACAGTGTTGAGAATAATTACCAGTGTGTCCTGAAACTCTTGTACATCATCCATGCCATCCACACTGTACGTCCCACTCTGGTTGAGGTAGTAGTAGTAGTTTGGATCTGTCAAACCCAAGTTTTCTAAAATAAAACATAACATACTGTAGCACACATTCATTACACAAACTGAAATTAATGTCTGTTTTAATTTAATTTATTTTTGTTGTATTGATAAACGGTTAGTTCGCATGTTAATTATCATGTAAATGCGATGATATAAAATTGGTCACACAATTTCCAATTCTATGTAAAAGTGTATCTGAATTCACATTACATGAACTCAGAGAAAGAATTGGACTAATATTTCCTTTGAAGAAAAAAAAGTGCCTGACCTCATCATTTTTTTCAAAAAAAGGATGAAAACTAAAAATAATTTATGGGTCTTTAGACACATTGATTTATTAATTAAATGTTTGTTGGATGTCAAACATTAGTTAACATCAACAGTCAATGTGAGCCAGTCTCCAATGGGTTTGGAAACCACTGTCTTCAGCTTGAGAATCCGATTTCCTACCACACGACCACTAAGGCTCACAAAATTAATGTTAGTTTAATAATGAACACTAAAAATATTTGCAATATTAAATGCTCATGAACTGATCATTTTTGAGAAATGTGAAAATTCATTTCTGTGAAATTAAAGTATTTTACAGAAGACTACCTTTTAGTTGTGGTGTAGCACCAGCAGACAGCTGATAAAAGATGTGAAAACTTCTCTCATTGGCATTCTGAGATACAACCCTCGACTGAAAAACAAATCAAAAATCTAACTGTCTGTCACATTTTAAGTAACCATCAGACTAGGTATAGGCTAAGTGTTGTTCAGAATTATCAAGACATTCCTATTCATGCAAATTGGGAGTGAGGGGAATCACAACCAGCAAACAAATTTATATTGACCATTAAAATGTTAATTCAAATCCCTACCTCTGTCAACAAAGGAGCTTATCGGAACAGTTGCATAGCATACACACGTGTGCTGTCAGGCTATTGATGGGGCAATTAACAAGATTACAGTTGTTGCATAACCAGTCAAGTTATAGAAGTCGGCATTTCACCGTTTGTTTGTCGTGAATGCAAACAACTTTGCATTGTAATAAACAAAACATGCATGTTTGTTAAGTAATACTGGAAGATATAGAGGTATGTAAATTTGATAAACATTTATTCCGAAGTATCGATCGAGCCACGTAATCGTTACATTGACAATACAATCTGAGATCAGACTTCCGGTCATAAAAATACGATCTGAGCTCAGACTTTCATGTCATAAAAAAAAAAAATTCTTTCACCCGGCTATAAGTCGACACCCCCCTCCTTTTCCTATAATATTTTGATGCTAAAAACTCGACTTATAGGCGAGTATATATGGTATTGTAAATTGAAGGATTGATACCTTTTCCAACAAGAAATTTGATATTTTGCCACCGTCTGGTTCTCCACCTCTACTGAACTGAATTTCAACATACTTTCCCTAAAAATAAACAAACATTATTAGAATATAGATCAAATGTAAAATAAAAAATAACTTTGATCAAATGTGTTGACAATTAAACTAATGTCAGTTGTTATTAAAATAATGAACCAAGAAGAATTTATAATAACTATTTACTCACAAATCGACTGGAGTTGTTGTTGCGAACAGTCTTGGCATTTCCGAAAGCTTCCAGAAGTGGATTGGATTCCAAAATAACATCTTTAACTCGCTGTAATAAAAATTAAATTTTCAGTCTACATAATAAACAAGTTTAAAGTGTTATAAAAATAATTTTTCATTTCGATTTTAATTAGTCGGATATGGTCCATGTTTACTTTTAACCAAATGTTTATTCAACACGCTTGTAAATATCTCAGCTATTAAATATATAACATCCCATCAAGAAATGACAGGCCAGACAAGATTAAATAAGTAAAACAATATACAGTGAAGTCCACTTAATTGGATTCCTGATAATAGCATATTCCTGTTATTTGCATAATATTCTGCTGCACAGAAACATTTCTAAGCAAATATATACAAAGCCTTTCTTTTAATTGCATACCCTTTTTTGTAGTGTCTGGTTAACAAATAATTGCATTAAAAAATGTGGTAAACATAATTTTTTATTTTCCAAAGTACAAAATCTATGGCAGATCTTAACATTTTTATCAAAAAGTCACAAAATGACCACAAAGTACACTAAAAGTAAGAGTAACTGTACACTATTTTAGAATCTGTTGTAGCATTGAGATAACTTGGTCGAAGAATTCCGTACTTACATATTTCTGATTTTTGTGATCACTGTTTGATAAATGTACTTTGATTTTATACAAGATAGTACAAGAACATTTTGGCATTTCTGATAAAAGAATAATTGTATTAACTGTATAAAACATTTGGGCAAAATGCCTATGCAATTAAGAGGATTTTACTGTATATAGTCAGTGGTGGATACAAAGATGGGGTGGCCTGGGCTCACCTAAAAGAATCGATTTAAATTTTTTTTATTATTATAAGTTTTTATTATTATTATTAATGTTTAAGAATCCGAGGATTCTCTAGGGGCCACTATAAACAGATTTTCTGGATTCACTATTGATAGCATATAATAGACATATAGAAAATAAGAAGAAACTCACCTGGACCAAGGGACCTCCTCCTGACACCTTGGCAATGTAACCCATTATATATTTGGCAGCTACGGTCTTACCAGCACCACTCTCCCCACTGTCAAACAGAACAATATTGTGGGGGGTTTTAATACAGGCAAAATTACAAAATTAATATACCAAGTCTTAACCAAACTGTTCACTCCACTGTTAAATGGAACATTGTGCTTTTTATATTGGCAAAATTACAAAATTAATAGTCTTAACAAAACTGCTCACTCCACTGTTAAATGGAACATTGTGCTTTTTATATTGGCAAAATTATAAAATTAATATAGTCTTAACAAAACTGCTCACTCCACTGTTAAATGGGACATTGTGCTTTTTATATTGACAAATTTACAAATACAATCACTCTCAAAATAAAACATTTTTAAAATTCAATATATAATGTATATGCAAATTTACTAAATTAACATATCTTGTATGTACAAAAAACTAATAAAGAGCAAAAGTAAATTGGCAAAAGTAGTTGTCTTTAATACAGATATTACAGTAAATACTCTCCACATTTTGGATACTATTATCTTCACTACAGAGCATTAAAAAGAGTTGTTTATTAAAGCATTAATATGCCATTCACGTGTAGTGTTCACGTAAAACTGACTTCTAGTAAATTATGTCCTAATTTCAGCACCAAAAAAAAATGGTTACTTAAAACTAAACTTGTGTGAGTAACATGTGAACAAAACAATAATCTGCACAATTTAAATGGCTTGATATGGCTGTTACCTGATAATAACACATTGGTTTTCCATTTCAATGAGCATGTTCCTATACATGTTGTCCGTAAGAGCATAGACGTGAGGTGCATTCTCATACTGAGCCTAAATAAAAAGTATTCAGATATATCAATATTAATTACTTTAAAATATATAACAATTATAACATTGCATAAAGAGATGTTTTAACATGTTTTGTACAACAAATATTTTGTCAATATACTAACTGCTTTGAGTAACAAGTTTTTTCTTTTTATTGTTTAATAGGAATTACGTGTAAGTGGCATTTTTTCAAATATCCACCATTTTTATTTTTAAATGAGGACAAAAAACAAAAATCACGTACTGCTCCTTGGTAGATGTCTATGTGTCTATCAGTGAAGATGTTGAGCTGCTTGAAAGGATTCACGGAGACCAGCACAGGACCAATGTACGTCTTCAGCAATGTTAAGGGTAACACAAACAATGAAAAACAAACTTACAAATATTTATAAACTTATGAGAGTTGTTTTTAATTATTATTGTGCACAAAATATATATTTATAAGGCATCTGACATGTTCTAACATTGTAAATTTTATTTTAAAATGTGCCATTCCTTATTCATGCATACAATGTTAGAAATTGTTAAAACATGTTGATATGTTGACTGCAGTCTTTTACATGTACTTTCCCAGAAACAAACCAGTGGTCCAAACCTGGTTCATCAAAGGGCATAGTATGTGCTGTTCTATCTATGGGACAAAGCATAAAAAAGATCCCTTGTTGCTTATTGGAAAGAGTAGCTTATGTGGTAGCAGTGGGTTTCCTCTAAATAAATATGTCAGAATTACCATAATTTTTTGATTGATGTCCAATAGTCGATGATAAGATAAAAATCAATGTGCTCTAGAGGCATCGTTAAATAAAATAAACTTTTTCCCACTGACAGGATGTCATATGTCTTCAGCTTTACTGCATCTTAACTGTACACTGGCTGGAACAAGAAATAGCCTAATGGATCCACAGAATGGAATCAATCAGATGACCCACTCCATGTCACACTTTTTAATTATTATTATGGGACGGATCCAGGGGAGCTCCCTGAAAGTGTAGGGGATGGAGCTGAGGGTGGGTGGTGGCATGCCCTCCCCTAACTTTCTTTTTCAAAATCCAAGCTTTTTGAAATGCCTTTTCCAGCTAAAACCTTCAAACTATAATAGTATTTTTATTTAATGACGCCTCAAGAGCACATTGATTTTTAATCTTATCAGCGGCTATTGGACGTCAATCATATGGTCATTCTGACATATTTCCGATAAGCAGCAAGGGGTCTTTTATATACACCATCCCATAGACAGGACAGCACATACCACGACCTTTGATAAACCAGTTGTGGACCACCGGTTGGAATGGAAAATAACCCAAACTGCATATGGGTCCACTGAGAAGGATCGATCCGACAACCGACCGGTTCACAGGCAGACTCAAACTATAATAGTCCCCGTGTGTACTTTGATATATTTGCTATAAGATCACATGGCTAAGTATTACATGACTGTATATCATAAAGAGAAATACTGGAATAGATTACTATTTAGGCATTTTATTTCAATTTTTGAAGCAAAAATTGATATATAAATATTCAACCTTTGTTAAATTTTTAAAACAATTATCATTTTGTCCTACAAAAAATCTTGTATAAAACGTGGTTGCTGAAACAATGTAATATAAGTATGTTTTGTAATGTGACTAGGTATAAACCAAAACCTTCATCACAGCTGGAGTAACACTAAAGTGCTGACTGTAACACCCACACAGTGTTATGAGTGTGTTATAATCCAGGATGTTGTAGACTACTTACTGAGATTTATTAAAAATATCATGTACACTATAACCTCAAACATACATAGGTCATACACTCTAACCTCAAACATACATAGGTCATACACTCTAACCTCAAACATACATAGGTCATACACTATAACCTCAAACATACATAGGTCATACACTCTAATCTCAAACATACATAGGTCATACAATGTAAACCTCAAACATACATAGGTCAAACTTTTTTATCACAGATTTTGAAGCAAGATTCACAAAATAAAAATTTATTGATTTGTTTGTCTCACACTTAACTACGTGTCACAATTTTCCAAATGTCTGACATCCAATTGTCGATGACTAATAAAGCGATATACTCTAGTGGTGTCATTAAATTAAATTTAAAAAAACTAAAATGTTGATTTTGTTTTTACTTGCATGCAACATGTTCGGTTGGCTTAGAATTAATGTAATTTTAAAAATTAAATAGGTCTTTGACAAAATATATACAGTGAAACTCCGCTATTACGACCACCAGTGGGACTTATTAAAACTGGTCTTATAAGCAGGGTGGTCTTAGTACCAGATAAGTTTTTTTCCAATCATGTCTAAATATAATAAAGTAAGTAATCTGACATATTATCATTCATTTTAATACACATGATTCATGCACCAATACAACACTCTACATAAGCACTATGGAAAAGATAATTATGACACTATTTCTGTCGTTATTTTGACAAATTATACCAGCTTGAGCTTGAGTACTATTAACATGCCCACATCCAAATGGTTCGGGCATGTCCCCCACACGGATTCCGCGCATTAAGAGGAAGGCACCTAATCCGGGGCGGAAAAGTGACAAAAAAAATAAAGAGAGAGAAAATGAAATTATACCAAAAACCTGTCTATAGTCTATAGCGGTTAAGAACACCTCTTTTGTTGTCTATTGAATTAGTCTGTCAGTTTATTTGGGTAGTATTCTAATTAACAATTAGCCATGAGTTGGCGGTAAACCACTAAGAATATACGAGTGTCAAGTCTGTCAACCCAACTTCAGTCTCGGCATCGCCCACACTAATACAATGTGTTTTGCTTACAATGGACCTGTAATACCAATGTGTACCGGCTTTTATGGATCAATTGACTAATAACAATTATAAGTTACAGCCAATCACATCATTAATATTAAACAGCTCCAATGTTTTCCGGAAAGTGAAAGTACAGCATGTAATTTTAAAAATAATTTGAAATGCGTACCTGAAATCAACATATTTTAATCCTTTTCAACAGACAAAACAAAGAGGTTTATTGTACCTATATGCGGCCTGTTAATTTTGGATAAGAACAAAACAGCTATTTTGACCATTACAGTGATTTCAGTCATGTGTGAAAGGAAAATAAACGAGGCTTGTTATTTTAATTTGGTCACTTTAGTGGGGTAAAAATACACTAAAAATCACAGTCGGGACTGTTTTAACTGGTCGTAATCCGGAATAGCAGAGTGGTCTTAATTTCAGGGATGTTTTACTATAAAAGTAATAAGAGAAATTCAGGTCTTTAAAATATCGGTCTTTATAGTGGGGTGGTCTTAGTACTGGGGTGGTTGTTAGATGGGGTTTCACTGTAGTTTTTTTCTTTTCTTTTTATTCTATACTGCAAATGTTCTAATGGTTCTAATGTGATTAGTGGTAAATAAAAAGAATAATAAAAAAAAAAAAAGTAAATGAAATAAAAACAGAAAAAAAGGGAATTTTATTCTTAGTCCATTTCTGTCAAAAGGTAAATATAATTATAAGCCAAAAAAGAAAAAATAATAATTAAAAAGTGTGACATTACAAACTGATAATATAAGTTTTCTTATTAACAAAATGTAAAATGAACCAATTTATTTTATTTTTAAGTGGATAATTTAAACACAAGGACTTTTGTTTCATATATAACTACACAACATGAATACAGTGTAGACCATTACATTAAATCCTTCCAATATATACAGCGCACAGACAAAAGTTTATTTTATTGTTGCTAGCATCTGAAACTGTATGTCATGACTCGGTATGACTCAGGTTTTATATTTATGTGTATTTAACATAGATAGAGAATTCATAAGCAATAGGAAAAACACAGGCCTGGGGCTTTTGTATGATTTAATGTAGATATGAAAATTCTCCTCAGCCGGAACATATAAAATCCACAAAACATTGTTTACTCATACAGTCAAACCACTATATAACCACTCAAGATAACTAGAAATAGTGGCTGTTATGAGCTGGAGGCTTTTATATACAGGTTGAAATACATTAATTTGTACTACAAAGGGACACATTTATAGTGGCTTTTATAGACAGATGTTTGTTATATACAGATCAGTGGCAGATCTAGGGACACCCAGTGGCTCACACCCAACTAAATTTTGCAATTTTTTAAAAATTGCTATTTTATTTTTCTTATTATTATTTTTTTTAATGGTACTCTTTAGGGGCTCCCCTAAATGGATTTTCTGGATCTGCTACTGCAGATGGGTATTATATACAGTGGCTGTTAAAACAGTTTTGACTGTACTTTCAAAACAAACATGAAACAGCGACCAGGAACATTTCTGTTTATTCAGTATCGAACAGCACTTGTTAGTCCAGTTGTGGAATGAATTAAAACAATATCAGCTTTCTTTTCCCATTTCAAAGAAAAGAGATGGTATGGTCAAATAACAATGTGTTTGATGAAGAAAACATCAATAATTAAACTTTTAACAGACACTTATTTCTTTTATGTAGTCAAGCTCTGTTTTGTTTTCTTTAACAATAGTTAGTAAAAGTATTACAGCAAAAAATATTTTTAACTGAAACAAAATTATATAGAATTGTTTCTACATTAAAAACAAAATTTCCTGTATAAATTTTCCTGTAAGGTTTTAATATTGGGTTCAAACCTCATTTTTTATTTCTACCACAGTACACTAAAAAAATTTGTTATGTGAATTCATAACAATCCAGTTGTTTTAATTATAAATATATTTTACAATGTTCTAAGTATACTCAACCAAAAAAGAAGTGAGATCATTTAATTAAATATGCATTACATCTAGCTGATATTTAGGAATGAAAAGAAATTTGGATATATTGAGCACAATA
Source organism: Symmetromphalus regularis (assembly GCA_032355785.1). Classification (NCBI taxonomy): domain Eukaryota; kingdom Metazoa; phylum Mollusca; class Gastropoda; order Neomphalida; family Neomphalidae; genus Symmetromphalus; species Symmetromphalus regularis. The sequence goes on along the minus strand of JAULBS010070596.1, from coordinate 5,981 downwards.
CAATTGCTGATACCTGGGTACCATGCATCTTCCCCCAAATCACACATCCGCACCAGGCTTGGAAGATAAATATGCAATATTTTGTTGCTTCATATCTCAAAGAAAAACAGCTGAAATTTGTTCATGCTTCTTGACAGTGGTAATTGTTTGTATACGCTTCATTCCCATTCATCGCAAATGTATTCAATGGGGTTCAAATTTGGTGAATATGCTGGACAGTGTAAGGTATTGTTACTGTTCTAGGCAAGATTAATTTTGATTGGTATCGCTTTTTTTGTTTCTTTAACATGTAAACTGTTACAAGGGTAATGGTAAAACATTATGTTAAGTCAACAGTGTCACTTTAGGAATCAAACTTCTGAAAATCGATATGATGCTCAAGTCAAGTTAAGTGTGGTATTTTCAGTTGTTAACGTAATTTGTTAAAAAGTTTTTTTTTTATAACATGGATACGTTATCACACTAAATGAGTGAAAATGCACTTATTAACCATGTACATGTGTTGTGTGTGTGTATTTCAGATTTTACAGACCAAAAACATATTTTCAAGTTTCATCAGTTGACCACTTAACATATGAACCAAAAAATATATATTCCTGTAAAAGTTTGAAGTGGTCGGGGGAAATACTGATATGTTTTCCAAAACATCACTTTGAAGGCTATAGTAAAAATATCATTGTTCAAAATGTGTATACTTTCTTTTTTGGTTGAGTATAATAATAATTTTTTTTAAATCATAAAATTTAGGGGGTTCCCTTAGATCTTCCACTCAATGGAATTACAGCATACTAACAATTTGTTATTGTACACAGATATCTTTCCTTTCATATCCTAATCAAGTTTAGGCTATTTCCAACCAGTTTAACAATACTTAAATTAACGCTGCTTTAAACGTGCCAGGATGGAAGAGAGCAAGCCTAATCTACCATGCTTGTACATGTACATGACTAATTAGTGGTACATTGTACTGCCATTGATACCCTCTACTGGATAGTGTGACATCACAAACACACTTGGTATTAACCCTGTTGCTGTGTATTAATATGTATTAGTACATAAGCTTATTACACTGGTTTAGAGTGGCCAAATCCTGGTCCAGGGACAAAATGAATATATTCCAGCTGCCATACTGGGTTTCCAGTCTTTAAGCCTGTCTTTCATTGTGTACTATGATCTCGTTTCTCCTTTCTCCTTTCTGTTATGTTATACAGAAATCTAGGTGGGTGAACATTTTAATTTATTATTCATTACTAATATATTCAATGATTAAGGATTAATATTTCAATTTTAAACTAACATATTACATGTTTTTGATGTTAGAATGTTGATATTCATTATTCCGTTTTGAAGTGTGTATATTATGATTGTTATTTCATGGTCATTATATATGTACAATTATATTACTGGATGAGTATAAATTGTAATTATTTGTTAAATATTCACTGATTAATATTTTAGTTTTAAAATAAATAATGCTTTTCATGGTGTTGATGTTAGTATGCTAATATTATTTATGTAATTTGTATCTTTTAATTATTGTCTTGGTCAGTATACATGTAGATGTATTCCTTAATTAGGTACGTGCAGGGTCAGATTGAGGCATGAAATAAACAAACTACAGCTTAGGGCCTTCCGGGGACTCACAAATGTTGTTTTATTGTTTTTGTTTTTTTTGTTTTTTGCTTTTATAATTTTATTTGGGTCCTGTTTTGGTACGCATCATTGTTAGACCTTCTGGTGAAACTTCTGAACAAGGGGCCTCATAGCTTTATATAGATTAGGGCCTCACAAAGTCTAAATCCAGCACTAGGTATTTGAAAGATTTTATTATTTATCATCAATTATTAATACTTCAGTTTTTAAAATAAGTCATGTATCATTTGTTGGTATGTTGGTATTCATTTATTTATTTATTTATTTTTAACTGTTTATCTTTTCAATTCCAGTCCCTTATTTACAACATATATTAAATTTATTTGATTTCATTATGTTATTTGTATTTATAATTATATATTTTTATGTTATTTTTATTTATTGTGTGACAGTAATTTTTGTCACAATATTACAAACATTTTCAATAACTGATTTGTGATATTTGTGCTTATTGAAAAGACATTAATCTTTTAAACATTTTAAAACAGACCAAAAGATGTTAGTTTGAGAAACCAAAAAAGAAGGTAATTTATTTCTGAAGACGTTGCTGCCGTATAATGCATTTTCCCATTAATTATATCCTGTAACAATTGTTCTCCAAGGTATAAAGGAGAAGCTTTCAGTTTGCAAATGGATTGGTTTTTATGAATGCATTGATTAATAAATTGGATGTAATGGTTTTTACTAAATTAATGCATTGATTATTAAAGTGGTTGAAATTAAAATAATATCTACTTGCATAGATCTTAACATTACTCGATCTCAAGGTAGAACAGAGAAACTAATTAAGTACCTGCATACTTTGAGGTTGCCAGTCTCGATCATACACTAGTGATGGATAATTGAAGAAGATTGCAGTGACCTCAGATTACCCAGCTCCCAGTAAATAATATATTGCAGTCATTAGCAGTGCCACAAATACGTACTAATAGAAAAACCATTACTTCTGCCAACATTGCCACCCATTCCTAAGTTCATGTGTACCAGACTCGGTAGCAACGTGTTAAGCTCTAGGTTTCACTGCTGGTAGGTACTGGGATCAAATCTCGATCAAAGCATGGGATTTTTAATCTTGATACTCGCTCCAACCCGAAGTGAGTGCTTCGCAAAAGTCATGTGTACCAGCCTCGGTAGCACAGTGTAACACTCTAGGTTTCACGGTTGGTAGGTAGTGGGATCAAATCTCGGTTGAGGCATAAGATTTTTAATCTTGATACCAGCTCCAGCTCTGCAAAGGCTCAATGGATAGTTTTTAAAATGGGTAGCTTTTAAGAACATTTAGGATAATATAGCTCTACTTGTAACCACTTACATCGACCAGTGGTCCACAACTGGTTTATCAAAGGCTGCTATATGTCCTGTCCTGTCCTGTCTGTGGGAAAGCGCATATGAAAGATCCCTTGCTGCTAATCAAAAAAGTAGCCTATGTGGTGGTAGCAGGTTTCCTCTAAAGACCAGAAGTCACAGAATACCATATGTCAGACACAATAAACAATGAGCTGGGGTGTCGTTAAACAACAAATCCTTTCTATTCGTAAGGTCATGTGAGTTTGATTTGTCATCATGCTAGCCTTTTGTTTTATAAGGATCAGTGGTATGTCTAGACCCAGGCCCTTGGAGCAATGACCCCAGCCCAGGCCCATGCAAAGCTGGTAATAGGCCCAGGCCAGATGGGAAATGTTGGCCCCAATTTCAAACTGTATTTTTGTAATTAGTGTTAAATACCACGAGGAGTAGACTCCATGAAAATTGTAGGCCCATGCCAATTGGGCCACCTGGGCCCACCCCTGTCCCAGTCACATTTTTGTTTCCTTTTCATCTTTTAAATTAGTCTTTCTTGAAATTTTATTGGTTTTGTGTGCAATTGCCACATCCATCCGCACTAAAAAATCACCCTTCCCGGTAAAAAATTCTGGCTCAGCCAGTGGTAAGAACCATGTTTTTTGTTTAAATCAATAAATTATTTAAATTATAAGTATACTTGTAATCAACTTGAATTTTTTTTTTTTTAATGAAAAATACAATTTATAAGATTATTATATCAATTTGTCATTCTCCAATTGTCAGAAAGCTTATTTATGAGTTATCACCATTACTGGCATCTTTAATTTATTATAGTATAGCACTGTTCACTATGAGTTTAGACAAAAGTACCTCCATCTGGTACACCCACAAGTATATTAGTGACAGGCTTTTTTAAAAATTGTTTATGACACCACTAGAGCACACTGATTTATTAATCATAGGCTATTGGATGTCAAAGTACCACCATCTGGTACACTCACAAGTATAATATATAAATATTATTTGTAGCAAGCAATTGTATCATTCGATTAAATTGACACAATAAATCTAGTAGTGTCATATGATATAGATTGTCCTTTTTTTTATTGACAGCAAGAGATATTTAATATTCTGCTATAACAGAGTCAAATTTCATTTGCCTTCATGCCGCATAATTAACTTTTACATTTGCTCTTTGGCCTCAGGACCCACTTAAAACTATAATAATTGTACCCCTCAAACAACAAATTTAGACTCCTGCTTCAATATAAATGTTATGTAACATGGACTGGAACAGAAAATAGTTTATGTAGTCCTGCTTTTGCAGTTTTATTTAAATCATGCTTTGATATAATAGTTATGTAACACATACTGGGACAAAAAATAAATTATATAGTTCTGCTTTTGCAGGTTTTATTTAAATCCCATCACTTCAGTAACACATAGTTTAGCAGATTAAAGCTGGAACAGAAAATAGCTTATGTAGTCCTGCTTTTGCACAGTTTTATTTAAATCATGCTTTGATATAATAGTTATGTAACACACACTGGAACAAGAAAGAGAGTATAGTCTTGCTTCTACTTTTGAAGATTTTATTTAAATCATGCTTTAAAAAAATAGTTATGTAACACACACTGGAACAAAAAATAGATTATATATTTGCTTCTACTTTTGAAGATTTTATTTAAATCCCATCACTTCAGTCACAAATAGTTCAGCAGCTTAAAGCTGAGTAGTGTTGGCTGATGCATGCATGTTGAGTTTTCTCATGTAGTGAACTATTTGTACTCTTTCTATTTCCAGGTCTGGGAAGCATTGCGGTGCCGTCTACGTTGTAGCTGTCTAGATTCTACAAGGCAAGACAGCTACGACAATGTGGACTAATGCTGCTACCAACAACATGGGATAAAGTGCCAAAAATAACTCTCAATGTCCACCTGCCAAAATGGAGACGACCTGTGATATACGCAATACAGTGATGTATCAAAGAGAAGTTATTTCACCTGGTGCCGTTGTTTCTGTGTCTGGATGTATGTCTGAAGACGTGTTGGTACACTAGAAACCAACACTGAATGGTTGTGTGTATGTGTTTAATTACTATAATCTAGTCAATACAAAAATGAGGTTTTATCCTCGAAGAATCCTTCGTTCCATTCTCATGGTTGCCATGCTGCTTTTCGTCATGTTGAATTTACATATCTTGTTAACGGCACAGCCAGAAGGTTCACCGGACTATCAGAGAGCCTTGGTCATTCAGGGAAATCACAAAAGTATTTTTGAGATGCATGTGCAGTTTGGTAACAGCAACGGAGAATATATCCAATCTTCAAGCCTTCCACATTTTGTCATCCCCCCAAGACTCAAACCTTTTAACATGACACCAATCTCAATAAATCACAACCTTGATATATCCAATCTTACGATGATAAAAATGGAAGCTGCTTGGATAAATTCCGAACAGCGGATTCACAACCTTGACCAGTTTGGTTTGAGATTAGACAGTCATAGTGTTGTTATAGTTATACAGGTGCACGATCGTCATGACTACCTGTACATTCTGTTGGATTCGCTGCGTAAAGTGAGGAACATTGAGAAGACGTTACTGGTCATCAGCCATGACGTGTATTCTCCAGAATTAAACCAAGTTGTCGAGTCAATAGATTTTTGTCCGGTAAGTGCTTTTAAATTTTGTTGCCCAAGAGTGTGATACAGTTTATTGCAAGTATGTTGTTTCTAAAAATGTATTTTTACACATTATATTCACACATTATGTATGCAGTAATGGAAAGACTTGTTTAAAAAAAAAAAAATTCACCAATAAAATTCCATGAATATATGTGGCCATAACTGCTGCATTTTTTGGCATTTCAAGCCGGTGTTAGACAACCATGTTATATTTGCTGCAGAATTCATATAAAAATAGGAGTGTTAGGTAATTATTTATATAATGTATTTCTATGGTATGCAGTTATTATTTTATAAATATATTTATCATAATTTAATATCAATGTCATATTTGCAAAGATTTATTTATTAAAGCAAAA
>JAULBS010070585.1:0-21745 GCA_032355785.1 Symmetromphalus regularis | reverse complement strand
AAAATTATGATAACGGTCAGTCCTGAACTCTAGTGCCACAAAGGTACAGGAATGCGTGCCCCCCCCCCCTTACCGGCAATCAGTCTAATTTGCTAATATGCAATTTTTTTTAAAGTAATTTGTATAGCAATATACTGTAAAATGAAAGGTAATATTTTTAAAAAACATATATTTAAATGTATTTATCCTAGCGTCGATCATTTTAAAAATTATTTTTAAAATTTATTATTTTTTTAAATTATTATTATTATTTGTTTAATTTGAAGATCCCGCTTGAGCACACTAGTTCGCATCTTAGCGTCACTCTAGCGGAATGTGAAGGGCGGTTGCAGAAATTGTTTAAAGGGTAGGCCTAAATATTGTTCAAAGATGTTTAAATTTAAAAGAAAGCGGAGGTCCAAATTTAGATGCACATGAATTATAATAGGGAAAAATAGAAACAAGCGACCGAATGGGTGTACGAAGCGGGTTTCGCGGAGCGAAGGATGTCATAATAAGCAGAAATTAGATAGGAAATTTTGAAACAAAATAAAAATATAACAAACACACTTTTACTAACGTTTTAATCATTTTTCTTTAAAGACATAGTCCCACAGAATTTAAGTGTTTTTGTGCTCTAAATATTAAGTACGAATGAAACTTACATGCATTTCGTTTTTATATCACGCAAGACGTTTTACGTGAATCATAGTAGGCTCCTATAGGGAATGACGTGATTGATGTCCAATAGCCAATGACAAGATATAAATTAATGTTCTCTAGAGGCATCGCTAAATAAAACAAACTTTCATTGGCGTAGCTTGGGTCTTTTTTCTAGTGAGGCAATGCTAGTTATTTCTCATATTTTAATCAACTTTTATAATATTTTTTTCTGCAAAAATATCTATTGAGGCAGTTGCTTCAATGCCTCAATGGAAGCTACGTCACAGATTTTCTTAACATTCATTGTAGTTTTATTATTATTATTATTCACATTTTCAACGACACCTCTAGATCACACTGATTTATCAATTACCGGCTACCGAATGTAAAAGATTGAGTAATTTTGAAACATAGTCAAAACGTTAGCCAGACTTCAACGGGTTTGAACCGCTGTCTTCAGATTAAAAGTCCGATATCCGGATATTCACAGCATGCAGCTCCTAAATACAAGCGTGTTGGTTTTTGATCATGCATGTTGAGAACGTCATAAAATAGTTTCTTTCTTTGTTATGTTAATGGAAATAACGCGAAGTATTAAACAGTTCCTTTCACTTGCATTAAACTGATTTATATGAATGGTTTCAATTCCAGTGCGTATTTAAAAGTGCAATGTAGTACTTATATCCAGGGGCGTTGGAGCCGGGTGAGAGTAAATATGTTCGTTTTCATCATAGAATTATTCACCGGCAAATTCTAATGTTCAGAAACAGATGCAGTCACCCTCCCCCACCCATATGAATTTCGTTCCAACACCCCTGATATCCATGGCGTATTTAATGATAAAAAATGTTGAATGTAGCAGGTACGACCATTTATATGCTAGTATGGTCTTCCGTGGGATTTGATTTAGTAGAATGTCTTCTTTAAATGCAACGTCTGAAGTTTCACCTTAATACTGCTTGATGGGAAGATAAAATTTGGGTTGAAGCAAAGGGCACGAATCAAACGCGATTGTCTGAACCGGAAATGCTTGAATTGTCAATAACAGTAGCAAATAACCTCTCATTTGCAGAGCTTAATTTCAATTGTTAGAAAATAAATCTACTTATAATAAGTTACAGACTACAAGTCTTCATCCCCTCATACCGAAGATTTGTCAGAAAAGTGCATTTATTTCGAGTAATTTGTAAAAAATCATATTTAGGATGGCGCTCAAATCATTGGGTTTAGCCGCAATAGTGTGTTTACGTGGTCACGAGACAACGCAATGGTCTGTTTATGTCGTCACGAGACCGCGCTAATGGGGTTTCTACAACGATTTATCACTGTGATATTAGTTATTATTTTAATGCCTGTTTCCTGAAACTTGTGCAATTCATTGGTTTTTTTTATCATTCTCTCAATCATTATGTAATTCTCGTGCTTAAATTGAAAGTTGCAATTGAAATGAATTATTAGCGGGGACATTGATAATGAAGGATTTTTTGTAGATTGACATAAAGCCCATTTTAAAAATAATTTTTGAATGTTCTTCATTGAAGGATCCGCCCGCGCTAAATCATGAAAGAAAATTTAAGGATTGTTTTTTTTTAATTTTTTTATTTCCAAGAGAGGAACAAAAACAATCAAAACGGCCGTCAACAAAATAGAAAAAAATCCCTGTTAACAACAAATAACAATAAAAGAAACATTGTATACAACAGATGAGTCTCGCTGTTAGTACTCCCGATTATTATGATCTTGTATCATAATGTTTTAAACAATCGTTTACAATTATACTGCAGGCCCGCAGAAGTCGGGCGACGGGGTCTCAATTTTTTTCATTCGGGTAAAAATTCGCGATTTCGTACAACACTGTTTTTACAGCCATTAAATTTAACCCCTACTTTGAAGAATGAGTCTGCCCTCCTCCCCCCCTTGAAAATCCGTCCGTAGCGGGTTTGTACTGGTATATTCACCGTGTACATGGTTTTTCGTCAATAACTTTTGACCGAGTCAAATAAAAAAAAAAAATGGTAAGTCGTTTTGAGATTAGGGCAAATCCCTTTTATTTCTACGAATTTTAAAATATAAATTACTAACTCTTTTCAACATGTAGCTGATTAAACATTTACATAATGATATAACCTTAGCAAAGTTTGTAACATTTAGTATAAGGGAATTTCATGATATAGCTACTATAGTACATTCTTCCTATTAATGTGTAAACTACCTTATGAGTGTAAGACGTCGAGCTGTTCATGTGACAACTGTAGAGGTATCCACTGATGGATTGCATAGTTAGAATTCTTTCTCGTGGGGCCAGGGAGGTGAAAGCCATAATTTGTTTTATGTCAGCTCAACAATGGTCAAAGACTTCAGCTTGATTATTGCCTTTAAATAACTGATAACAATAAACACATACAAAAGACAACAATTAGACAATATAATACCGTTAAGTATAAAATACGCATACATAAAGAATTTACTTTGTATATGGAAGCAAAGATGAGGTACATAATTATATTGACAGCACTGATTACGTTAGGAAATAAAATAACCTTGAAGTAAGAGGAAAATAGGATGAGAAAAGGTGGGTTAAATATCCTTTTACTCATACAATATTTTCTTCCAGCTGTATTTTTAGAAAAAAGAAATTAAACGCGTAATCAAATATTGTTAACGAAACAACGTCCCTGATTGGTCCGTTAACACGACTGATTAAAATAATGACTAATGAATCATTCTGTTACATTAATCTTTCCGTCATTCCAATTTTCGTGATAGTTACATCACTATCCATTATAATTAAATTTAATCAACGTGACCATAATATTGTTTTATAGCATACCGTAAGGTCCGCAAAATACCATAAAAAATAAATCAACGTAATTATTATTACAATATTTTGTTTGCCTATATAAATATATTTTTTATTACAATAAATATCAGTGAACCTGACTGTCATTTAAGTTTTTTCACTGAAATAATGAGAACGTATTAATATAGCACACACAATTGTGGTAAATAATATGACATATGATAAACTTGTATCTGATTGTGTAAAACCGTTTATAGAAACCTCTGAACTTTACATCACATAACTCCCAAAACCCTACCCCTCTCCAAAAGCCAGCCATTTACTGCTAAAGTGATACGTACTTGCTTTAAAACCAATATACAATAAACAAACTATAAAGAACCCTTTAGAAGATAAACAGGAGGGACATTGCTTGACGAAAGAAAAAGAACATTTGCAAAGTTGATGCCAACGAATGAGTGAATAAAAAGCTAGTTTAGCAGCTTGTGTCTTCATGGTTTGAGTGCTATGATACGAAATGGTTGAAACAAGAATACAATAAATATGCTGTAAAAGATCTTTGAAGCTCAAGAGAAGGAAATTCCTTTACATAAAATGAAAATGACTATTTCAAAGTTAATGTCAGTACAGGAATAAATAAAAATTGAATTTTAACACTTTATGGCGTCATGGTTTGAGCGGTGTCATACGAAATGCTTAAAACCAACATGCACAATAAACCTGCTGTAAAGAACCTTTGAAAATTCTGCAAAAAGGGAATTTCTAGGCATATAAGGAAAATAACTATTTGAAAGATGATGTCAATGAATAAGCGAATAAAAAAGAAGCAAATCTTGCAGGTTATCGCATCATGGTTTGAGAGCAATTCTGAATGACATGACGTGAGGCGGCATTTAAAAAGAATGAGTGCTGGATTAAATCTGCTTTGCAAATGCCAGCTTTCAAGATAAACAAAACGTGATTGATTTTCTAAGTTATACCAACGCTCTTTCCTGAGTGAAGAAACGTCTGACTTTTTCACATTTTCTCACAAAAATGCGATACCGAAAATAAACACACAGACCTTAATTGAATTTGGTGAAGCTCGCAAGAACGTATTTAATTAGGAGCAGTGATAAACAGAAAATTAAGTGAAGCATTGGGGACAGAGAAATTTCGATTTCCTCTTGAGGAATCTGTGACTGGCAGTCTTAATCAACGTAACGATAAAACTTTTGCGCACCAACTTTGAGGAATATTATTGAAAGAAAAAAGTCTAAATTTCGTTTTAAAGCGACCTCAGCAAATAAGATTTTTTTCTTAGGGTAATTTAATTTGATTTTGAATACATTGGGTTGTCATCGAATAGAATCCTTTTCAATTCTGCTATCTGCTGGTTATGTTATGTAAATTCATCATGTGTTATCGTAGGTTATCAGTTTTTGTGAATTTTACGAAAGCTTTGTAATATAATGAATTTATGGTCTAATGGAAACGTTTTCGTATTTTGTTCTTGTAATAATAGTTTTCTTTACGATACTTCCAATAATGCACCAGACGCCAGCACATGTATTTGACGTTTGTAAATGCTATAGTCCATTTATATATATATATTTATATAGTTCCACGACAAACAATACCTATATTTCTAGCAATAATAGTTTTTCTTGAGCATGAAGGACAAAAAGGTAATGAGTTTTGTAATAAAACGAAATGTCAAATTATATCAATTTTGGAGAAATTTGTTTTTATATTTCATGGGATAAAAAGGATTATTAATTTTGCGTTTTTCTTGTTGCCATATAAAATAAAGTTTATTAGTCAGTGGGACAAGACACATGAACCTCACCAATGTTCCTTCGTAAGTGTCACCGTTTTGTTGAGGGTAATGTCAGATATTATATAAAAAGATGTTACTAGAAGAAACAAAATTTAGTCTCACTATCATTTTCAGCCATTCTCTCAAGATGGCCGCCAATGGAATGTACAATCGACAATATCTCAAATACTAGCTAACATAGAATAATGATCTGATTATCTATTTCGATGTTTACATGGTCAACAAATCCAATAAAATAATTACTGAACTTAATACACTATTTTTGTCTGCCATTTTTCAAGATGGTCACCCTCAAAGTTTAATTAACACTATCTCAAATACTAGTCAACATAAAACGAAGATATTACAAATTTCAGAACATGACTGGTACTTGTACAGAAAGCCTGAATAAAGTATTTCTTCAGCATCATCACTGTTTTAACAGTAATTAAACAGTGCATAGAACCATGGCTCTTGAAACTTACCTTAGATCAATCCACTTCAGTGGACCCATTAGACTATTTATCTTTCCAATCAGTGGTCCACAACTGGTGCTAAAAGGATACGATGTGTGCTTTTATATCTGTTCGACGATTCTTATAAAATATTCCCTCGCTACTAATCGGAAAAATAGCCTATATTAGGATGCGGGTTTCTTCTGTAAACCCTATGTCACAAATACTGTTACTTTGACACATAAAAGGCGGTGATTAACCAATACACTAGGAGTGCCTTTAAACACACATTTTTGTTTTACTTTAGGTTTAATATAATAGTTTAGGTAAATGTTTAATAAACAGATTCATTGAGTTTCAAAATATAGTATTCCCGCGGAACAAAATACAATATACCGTAGTACACTTTACATGACATCTCTAGACGTTATCTGACTGAACAAATGTTTACTCGTATGTTTTCTTACTAATCAGCATTTAAGAGCTGTGATATATCCAGTACGAAATATCAACAAACATTTCAATAAAACTTTCCAATCAGCCTCCCAATATTTTGGAGGAGGAAATTCATATATCTCATTATAAAATAACAACAATAACAACAACAACAATAAAACAACAACAACAAAAATAACAACAAACACAACAACAAAAATAACAACAAATACATCAGCAATAATAATACCAACAACATTTACAATAACAGCATCATCAACAACAACAATAATAAACCAACAACAAAAATAAACACAACAAAACAACAAACACATCAACAATAATAATACCAACAACAATAACAGCATCATCAACAACAATATTAAACCAACAACAAAAATAACAAACACAACAATAACAAAAATAACAAGAAACACATCAATAATAATAATAACAACAACAAAAATATCATCAACAACAATAATAATAACAAAAACGTCACAAAGAAAACGCACAAAATACAAAACGGCGGGGTAAGCAGGTTCAAGTTACTGGCTTGGTTACAAGATTTCTTCATAAACACAGAAATTGGAAGCCAGGCTTATCGTCGCCGTGTTTTACGAGTTTCCATAGTCCGGTCTGCTCCACCAGTCGATGGATCAAGTCGTATTAGCGGTGTCAGATTATAATATAAACTTAGAGTTATGGAAATCGAGTCATTATGGAAGCGTCTAAATCAACATTAAGCCGTTGCGTTCGAACATATAATTTGCCAAACTGAACAGTCTGAAGTCATTTTTCATCTAAATCAAAATAGAGGAGCATTCGTTGAAGCTGAGATAATCAGAACATGTATATTTGTTATTTAAAGCTACAATCTCTGCTTCTTATCTTTTACTAATAGAAAATGCAAACACAACTGTAGTTTTTATACACTTGTGCATTTTCACTATCACTGGATATCATCGATTGACTAAATTCAATTCTCAAATCGAACAATCATTTAAAAAAAAAAAGCAAATGAAGCTGTGTCCCGCTACGAGTTGATAAATGGACTAGCCAGTGCATTTGCATGTTATCTTAATAAGCCACAATAGCTGATGTTTATTTTTGTGCTGGGGTGTCGTTAGACCAATATTCAAAGCAGTCTAGATAAGGTACAGCAGTTGACTGAAATATGTACACTAGAATAGGGAGTTACGGGAACAAAACAAGCCTGGCAGAGCTCTTCTATATGGCTAAATATTTAACATGTTTCAGAGTTTGCACCTTTAAAACAAAAGAAGACATTTTAAGCGCGTCATATTAAACCAATATGTTTCAGAAGGGGTTTTAATATCAAAATTATTGAGACATTTTGACCAACATTGTCTTTAATTTTATTATTATTATTATTATTGTTGTTGTTGTCGTTATTATTATTATTATTAGAGGTATATAGATATATTAGTTTTTGTTTTTAAATTTCATTAGATGGTAAATATAAAACAAGTTATACGTTTTTGGTTCACCTTCTTTAAATATGGCACGAACATTTTTCCATGTATGTTTTAATTTCTAGGAAAGCCGTAGTGATTTTAAACCATTGGTTTCCGAAGATTTACAAACATACAATTTGTAATAATAAATAAATTATCACAATCGCTGGATAATTACATTATTCAAGTCACTATAAATCTTTTGGTTTCCCGACTTGTTTTGGTTCGTATTAGCTATTAAGTTAATTATCCTTGAAAGACAGGCGTGGTAAAATGTAAATTGTTTATAAAATAATAAATTAACCCATAGGAAACGAGACCCTCCAAAATATTGTAAATCATCTTTGACTCGATATTAAAGGGACCGAATTAAGATGTAGATTTTTCATACTTCGTGAAAAGAAACACACACACACACACATACACACACACACACACACATACACACATACATACAGACACACAAACATACAAACACACACACACACATACATACACACACTCACACACACAGACACACACAAACATACACACACACACACACACAAAACTAAAAAAACAACAGTAACAACAACGTGAAAATGCATGAAAAGACGAGACCAAAAATGTTCGAGATAAAGGTTTTTGACTGTATACAAGTTTTTCTAATTATAAAAGCTATGTTCAGTCAGAGCAGTATTTTGAGACAATACGGGGTGATTTGCTTGGCTTTAAAACGTTAACCATAGAAACTAGTCTAACTGACACCATGTCTCAGTTCAGTTCAGGGCCGGATTTAGACCCTGAAGGTCTGGGGAACTTCAGGTTTAAGGGGCCATGAACAAAATTACATGACAAATAAGAAATGAACTAAAATGAATGAATAGAACTAATTTTATAATTATTACATCTTTTCAATAAAGGAAGACTCTAGTCTGGATGGACTCTCTGGCTGGGTGACTCGGGGCAATTGAACCCCTTTACCCCCTTATAAATACTTCCCTGTATCAATTCCATCGTAAATGAAGCCATATTCAGTTTGAAATGGTTTCACTGCATCGAATATTCGCATCTTTAAGATGCTAAGAAATTTCTTGGCATACATCTTATTTGGCCACAATTACCCATCGATTTCCTTAGTGTCCCGTTAGCTAAAAGTGTATTTAACATTTAGCGTTTCAAGCGTTTACGTAAATTAAAGAGAGCTTTGATACCCATAAAACACACTTGACCAAATCTGCGGCGATTACTGGGATTCAGTTTGGTAGGTTTTTCAAAATTAATCCCATTTTTTTCCACGGACCGGCGATAATCACAGCCAACAATGACGTCTGTATCTCATCTAGCAGACTCTCACGAGATAAATAAAACGAGAATGCAGCGTATTTGTTGGATTAGAATCCATTTAATGTTTTTATAGATCATTTCCACATGGATAAAATTGTAACGAGATGATATAAAAGTAGGTCCAATCTTGTTGCAAATTTAAAACAAGATTTGGGAAGCATCCTTGACGTTTATGGTGTAAACAAAGTCAGTATGTTAATATTAGTTTTATTTATGTCCAGTCGCATTTTTACAAAACAGTTTTTGTAGCATTCATTTGCAAACTGACCTAGAGTTATCTCATTCTATTCATTCTAGCCAAAAGCTAATTTCAGCGCAAAAGACCACCCTCCCTTCCCATCATTTGTTTGTTCTTTAGGTTTATTTATTTAATTATTTATTTATTTAGTTATATATATTTTTATTATTATTATTATTAAAAAAAAACATTTACCGTTTTATTTATAGACATGTTGCTATGTGGTGTCATAACAAATACGCCTCAGCTTCTTAAACTGTTTATATTAGATATATATATTCATATATTCAGTGACGGACTGGTCTAATGGGATACCGTAACATTTCATGGTGGGCCCTAAAGTGATGGTCTGTTGTGGGATTAAGTGGACCCTTTGAGAAGGCCGTTTTACAAGTTTACCCGGTAGAAATTTTAGACCCAGTCCGTAGCTGCATTTATTTATCACATAACTATGTGTTATACCCATGACATAAGGCCATAACATAAATCACATATTACAAGACATAACTATGCAAATTTCCAAGATATAAGTATGCAAATCATATAATGATATGCAAATTACGGAACTAATTTTACGTAAGTGCTGCTTACAAACGTAAGTGACTCTTTTTTATTATTACACCGCGGTGGAGGATATAGCCATGTGATAAATTTCGGTAAACTCTGACATTGGTTAGCGAGGTTTGTCATTTTATGTAATTAAACAAACTGAGTCTTGTAACTTTAGTCATCATTTATCATTAAATGACTGTTTTCAATTCAATCAGTGTGTCTGTAGTTTGTTAACTTTTAACTAGGAAACAGAGCACTACCTTTTCTTGATAATGCAATTAAAATATTTTCGGGTCATTGTTCGAGGCACGATATAAAATATCTACCTGTTTGGAATTTTATAGCGAGACATATATTTTAGTTTGTTGCTGATCGAAATTAGTTGTGTACTAGATAAAAGAGGATTTATTCTTTAATACCTATATTTGATACTTATGAGTTCATCGTTATCAATAGTATGTTTAATTTACTTACATATAGTCACAACATAATTATGTTAAACACATAGACATAGTCACAGCTATATGCTGAAACGCATACATTTCTGGTCCCATACAAACCAGTCATTGGTGGCGTAGTGATAAAGCTGTTGGACTCACGGTTGGTAAGTAAAGGGATCAAATATTAGTCGAGGCATGGATTTTTTAATCTCCATACCGGGTCCAACCCAGAGTGAATGCTCCAAAAGGTTCATTGGGTAGGTGTACTCTTCTTGCATCGACCAGGGGTTCATAACTGGTTTATCAAAGGTCGTGGTATGTGTTGAAAACAATTTAGTACTTCAGATTTCAACACATATACCTTTTAATAAGTTGATTGTCCATACTGGTCTTAAACAAGATAGAGCAGGCCCCAAGCTCTGATTTATATGATGGATGGGTTACCAACTTTCTTAATAGGCAATGTTTTCAGGATAGAGACGTATGAACCGTTGAAAGTAAATATACCAGTGCTAGGCAGTGCATAAACTCTTTGTACATAATTTTATATATTACATCCTTAAGAAGACTGTTTATAAATAATAATTCAATTTTAATTATTTAAAGAGGTTATGCTTTACGAGTATGTTATCTCCCTTTGCTCGTTATATTGGAACATTTATAAAGTCCACTATTTCAACAGAGACCCTTTGAAATTCTTCGAACTTTCGTACTCTGTTTTCAACTTCAAGTTCACCTCATTAATAAATCAGTTAAGAATAGTATAAGTTTTATGAACTGCGTCATTAAAAAGGTCAGTAACATAATTCTATGTTTACATTCTTAAGAAGCGAAGATTGTTTATAGATAATAATTAATTTAAGTTTTAATTATAAAAAGGTTATGCTTCACAAGTAGGTTATCTCCCTTTGTTCGTTATACTGGAAATAAAGTCCACTATTTCCAAGAAAAACACTGTTGGTTTCATTAATAAATCAGTTAAGAATAGTATTAATTTTATGACCTGTGTCATTAGAAAGGTAATTAACATTTTAAAGCTATACAATAAGAGTTAAAGTTAACTAATGTTTGTTACAATACTATAGAGATAGTTTGAGTGCATTCCCAACATGGGTAGGAAGGGAAACAACTCACGAGAATGACTTCTCTTTAATAACATATATTATTATTCTAAAGAGAAAAAGAAAAAAGAAAAAGAAAAAAAAGAAGTCAATGAAAACCGAATTGTGTTAAATTCTCTCCACGTAACAGGCTGTAAATGACCTCATAACATTAGAGTAGCAGAACATACGGGATGCTCATTACATGCCAGCATTTGGCGACGTTCACGCAAACTCTGAAACGTTTATTTAAGAAAAACCTTGACGTGACAGATATCTCCAGTCCATGCGTTTCACATGCACGGTATAGCTAAACATCCCCTGGAACGAACTGGAACTCGGAGAATGGATGGACCCACAGACATATCGATTATCAGGAACCGGTCCGAACTTCGACATTCATCAAGGCTGGCAGCAATTGTTCGAACGTTACCAGGTCCCCGACAGCCAACCCGCTATCTGAATTACATCCCGTGAGTGCAGATGAAGATGAGAATTCAGAAATTCAATTTTTCTTTATTGACTTAGGACCTAAAAAATTTCAATCAAAGCTTCGAGCAAATACGATTTGTTGTCCACGATAAATGATTTCTTAAGATGGTATCTTGCAAAATGTCTTCTCCGGTGATGGCGTTGCTCAAGGGAATAAAACTGGACAAGGTTTTCTGATAAGATAAAAGAGTATTTAGAAAGAGCATGCAAAAGCTATTTGAAGTATTAGTCTGATTGAAAATTGAATTGAGCTTGGCGGTAGCGCGTCCGCTGAGGTGGGAGAGGTTGTACGGTCGATACCATTCGAGGTATCGATAGGGAAGAAAATATTTGTTATGGTCTGTAGATAAAGATTTGTTTAAAGGAGTGGGGCCAAGCTCAAGAGCCCGTTTCACGGACCACATTGACTATCTCTTTTTCCAGCCTGTGGTCTATAGCTAGTATAACAAAGGAGCTTATATAAAACAATCGTCTTTGCTAATCAGAAAATACTACCCTAGGTCAGGTGACCTCCTCTTACGACCCCGGTCCAGAAATGGGGGGAGGGGCGTCCCCAAAACAAGATGGATGTGGGCCTTTCAAAATAATTGAAGTAAAGTAATCAGAAAGAGTAGCTTATGTGGCGGTAGATGATTTACTCTGAAGATCATGGGCCAGAAACACCATGATATTTGACACATGAAAGCCGCTGAATAACCAGTGTGGTGGAATGTCATTAAACGAGCAATCCTTTCTTTCTTCAAGCATTTATAGTCTAGAAAAGAACGCGTAAGAAAGTAGTGCTGCTAAACGCAAAACGTGGTTTGTTATAATAAAACATAAATTAGTTCAGGTCACAACAGTTACTATATATTATGCATGTTTTATATGGCAGATAATTAAATTTCCTGGCTAAATGTATTTTTTATCTGATCAATGTTCCGACGCTAATGAAATTTATTAGTTGTCAAAACAAATTAATAATAATAATAAAAAAAAAAAAAAAAAAAAAAAGGAAAAACGAAAGAACAGACAAACGTACTCAGTATTTTTAAGTTGACAGCCAAAGGATATTTACATACTAAATATAAATCTAATAATAATAAAAATATTTGATAAAATGTGTAAAAGAATTAATTCAGAATTATCATAATATTCGTCTTGGCAGAAAGATATATTAAATAAAGTTAACAGGCAAAGTATATTTACATCCTAAATCTAGATCTAGATCTAAATCTAAATAATAATAATAATAACAATAATAATAATAATAATAATAATAACAATAATAATAATAATAAAATATATAAATAATTGAAAATGTTCATTATACATGTATTTGTCTTGTACAGTTATGCTTTTGTTCAATCTTTACCAGAGGCTAGATAGGATTTTACACCAACACAATAATTTATTAATTAAAAATGAATAAAACGTCATCTCAATTCAGGAATCCATTTTAAAAATTGTCAAGGAATAGTGATTTTGTTTTCATTAAATCATTAGTAGATAGATATTTGTCTGTAATCTCAATTACGTAGTCGATGTTTTTATAATTATAGTCAATAAATAGTTATTCTAGTGCTCACCTGAGGTCCGCTTTGAATCAGATCAGCCCGCATTATACCCGATTCTATTCTGGCATATAAATTCATCAGAGGTGTGTTATTCAAACACTGATAGACTATCTTTCTTAAGTTTTTATATCATTATTCCTCGATTTATTTATCTCCTTGTGTCTTGCTATCTCTTCAAGGGTGTATGTTTTTTTTTTGTAAAGCTGACTTCCAAACAAAAAGTACTAAAATTATTACTATATATAGTCTTCAATATCACTTCAAAGTGATGCTAATAATAGCAACATCGAGTCATCTTATAAATAAATCATGCCTTCGGGGACATTGCATGTAATTTACTTTTTCATCTTCACGCGAAGATGTTGTTTTACACTGAAAAAGAAAGGATTTGTTTTTGGTTCAATGACATCGTGTTTATTCAGAGGCTATTCATTAGGTGCATTGGCGTAGTTACAGTTTTATATTGAGGGAGGGGAGAGTCATCTGCACGGACAGCACAAACAGAATTGCAAAACAGACACATGTAAAAGGTTATAAGGGAAAAATGTGTAATTTTGGTGGAGGATTGGGGCATGACGTCTGTCCTACTAACACTAACCTATATCATGGAAAGACCTCACAGGAAGCTAAGCTGTATGCCCAGAACTACATGCTTGAACATAAATTGGATATAAGTACGAAAATAAATAAATACAACGAACGAATCAGCAGCTGATAGGTGTCATACATATATATGAGTCACACGGTCTATATAAAAAGAAATGAATGTATATTTAACGACATCCCAGGACATCATTTAATGAATAGCAAAAATATGATTATTGCAACAATCACTCTTCAGAACCCCACTACAACCAGCTGGCTACCTTTCTCTGAAGTGATGTTTTATATGCATTTCTCCAAAAACAGAACATTACATACCGTACCCTTTGATATGCCAGTTACTGACCACTGGGTACAACTGAAAGAATTCGATCCTGCAACCTATCACACGTACTATGAACCGCTGAGATACACAATTATTGTATAGTGGTTTGTTAAAACCGTATACAATCAAATTTGACTTGATAAGCCACACAAGGGAGTAGCAAAACATGACATTTTAGGACAGATTGCTGGTTAATACAGGTTATGTTGTTCTATATTAGCCAATTTGGGAGAAATGTAAATATACCGTTTAAAACAAGTGGCTGCTTAATACAGGTTATTTTGTAATAAATTAGACGATTCGGAAGTAAAAGTTACCTTCTAAGACAAGTGGCTGCTTAATACAGGTTATTTTGTTCTATGTTAGCCGATTTGAGAGAAATGAAAAGTTATCCTTTAAAACAAGTGTCTGCTTAATACAGGTTATTATGTTCTATAATATTATTAACCGATTTGGGAGAAATATAAAGATACCCTTTAAACAAGTGTCTGCTTAATACAGGTGACCACATGAGCAGTAATTGTATATTAACCGATTTGGAAACAACTGAAGTTGATTATTTAAGACTGATAGCTGCTTAATACAGGTGACCACATGAGCAGTAATTGTATATTAACCGATTTGGGAACAATTGAAATTGATTATTTAAGACTGATAGCTGCTTAATACAGGTGACAACATGAGCAGGTGAATTATAACATTATGACTTAAGAACAATCTCTGTAGCTCAATACATGTAGACATTTCTTGCAGACCGCTTGTTCTTTAAAATTAGCATATCTGGCAGTTTTATTCCTTTTCATATAACGTTGACCCGACCGACCAAGTTGTAGAAAATACGTTTGTTTGATGTTTTCGAACCATACAAAAATTACTTTAGTCTGTTTGTTCATCTTGGCGTTATTTGATAGAACCATGTTTGTTAGAATGCCAACTGGCAAAAGCAAAGTGGAACGGCCATTATTAACACAATTTGTCTGGTTTAATAGCTTCAATTAGGATGATTCGAACGGGGATCTGGATAGAAAAGTGAATAGAAATTCACTCACTGAAATGTTCCCCAACATTATGAGCCTGAATAGGACCAGACAACCTTGATTGCCCCATTGTGAAAACGTCTAATGGCGGAACGCTGCCGAACTTATCGAAACTCTATACGCATGCGCCGATAAGTGCATCGCTTCATCCATCTTTGATTACAGAAGCAATTTTCTAGCTTTTATGTACCCTTCCACTCACAAGCGAGCTGCAAGGAAAGTGACCTTTAGAGAACGCTTGTCACTCTTTTTGATTGCATCTGCATTAATTACGGCTGTCAGAGAGGCGATGTGATGCGAGTTTATCGACGTGATAGCTGCACGGTCCGGGCTCGCCAACGTCGGATTCAAGCACTTTGCTTTCTCTATCGCCATTTCCATCTTTTAGAGTCTGGGACATAACGAACGTAACGAAGGAAATTTGCGCTGATTAGAAAAGGGATGCAAGATAGAAAGAAATTGATGAGAGCGCTCAAGCGATACTTAGCCTTATGAAGGCGAGAGATACAAGGCTTTTTTCTTTCACTTCATTTAATAAAAGAAAATTTGAAACCCCACAGCAATTTGAAAGTCCAGGCCAGATGTAAACGACAAACTGTCGGCTGTTCAGATTGATGTGGTACTTGAAGACTGGAAAAAATTAGTGTTTTTCCACAAATAGACATTCCCTTGCACTTCAGTTGATTTTATCCAGTTCGGGTCAATGCTTTGTTTTGTAAAGACTGAGTGTAAGTGATCCATATAAGTTTTGTTTTTGGCGCTTTTGAATAATTGCAAAAATAAAAAAAATAAAAGAAAGAAAAAACAAACAAACAAACCTGTTAAGATGCCCCGGCATGTGCATTCTAGCAAGCAAGTAAACCATTTCAATATCTGAATTGTTTGAAACATTTGCATCTCAACGAAATTCTGGATTGGGTGAGGGATGTAATAGTAAGCTTTAAGATGGAATGCAAAGTGCCAAAGGAGCGCAACCCCTTTTAGGTTTAGGAGGCTGAAATTCGAAGACAAGGATTAAAATAATAATAATATATTTTTTGAAAACGCAAATTCTCTAATGCGAATTGTTGCACATATAACATATTCATTTATTTATCTCCATAACACCCACCCAGTCTTGAAAAATACAATGATTTGTAAAATTATTTAACGAAAATCATGAAAAAAAAACCATAAGAAGTACCGCCATTTGATTAGCATAAATATAACACATTTTAAAAATGGCATCTTTATTTCATCTTCCTCTTTAGCGTTCCCGGTCACTATTGAATTACTCAATACTCCTTTTGGATAACACGGATATGCATTTCAATATAATTTCCATGTCAAAATACTCGTTGATAAATTTGTCATAATATCTTAAAATGCACAGGATTACCATTTTATATTAAAAAAATATATAATTATGTGTTAATCATTCAGCTACAAAATACTTATATGTTGACCACTGATGTTTTTAGCTATGGAACCTTAACACTACCAATGTTCACCGTCTGACTCCACCGTTTCAATATTAGAGAGGTTTAGAATTCTCTCACGTGTACGCCCGCAACACGTGTGACGCAATAAGGCAAGGTTATTATGTCGGGGAATCCCTTTTATACGTGTGTTGATGCCACAAATTTACGTGTTGAAGGCTGTCTGCACGTAAGATCCGAGTAGTTTCCTTGTTCAAATTTCGTGTAGTAAATTCAAGTACAGCTTAGCGAGAGTGAATATAAATTAAAATGAAGTGTTTAGAAACATTTATGAGCACAAGAGCACCCACGCAATAAAATACTGGTTTAGAAATTTTTCAGTGAACGATTTCAGTTTTCGATCAGACCATGAACAATATACATATCTGGCAGTACCTTACATTAGGCATACACACCGCAGACAGTGCACTGATGGAGCGGGAATTGTTGCAGACCAAACATTTCTTGAATTGTAATAGTTTGTTGAGTAAATAATTAAAGTTATACAAAAAACACATAACTGTTAATAGTTTTTATTACAATATGTATACGAAAAAGTTCTTTTGCAGGTCTGTAATTGAAGGATGGATAGTGATTCCTCTCCTCTTCCATGCCACAATAACATGACCAAAGTAGCTTCTTCACCACACACACATAGTGCTAACGAAATTAAAGTTTGTTTTATTTAACGACACCTCTAGAGCACATTGGTGTTTATCTTATCATCGGCTATTGGACATCAATCATATGATCATTCTGACATATCTATTTAGAGGAAACCCGCTGCCGCAACATAGGCTACTCTTTTCCGATAAGCAACAAGGGGTCTTTTATATGCACCGTCCCACAGACGGGACATTACATACCACGGGCTTTGATGACTGACTTGTGGATCACTGGTTGGAACGGAAAATAATCCAAACTGCAAATGGGTCCACTGAGAAGGATCGATACGACGACCGACCGGTTCACAGGCAGACACGCTACCGTTTGAGCTAGATCCCACTCCCTATGACAGACATTTAAAGTGACAGTCTCACAATTTAAGAGCGTTTTACTAATACAAAAATACAAACACAAATTTGAATTCATGATACGATAATGCATATTCGTCTTCGTGTATTTTATTAAAGAAAGAAAAAAGAAAGAAAAATCAAACGAAACCATATTGTTGACTGTCATGTTTTCGAGATTAACATTTAACTGTCAACAGAATAATTTTTAAAAACTCGTATCCATGGCGTTTTTCAAATGAAAGGAAAGAAAGGTTCGTTTGTTAACACAATAGAACCTTTTAAAGAAGAAATATCGGCGGATGAAAACATTAGAATATTCTAGTAATAAAAAGACATTAAAAAATTAAAACCATAATCTTACTATATCGTGTCAAAAGTGAGGAATTTTCGTTAAAAACATTGAACAGTGAATGGGATTTTTAAAAAAAAGAAAATTCGCGGAAACATTTTACACTTTAAATATTTATACCATAGATTATTCTGTGTACTTTAATTCTTATGTGGTTGTATTATATATTTATCATGTGTTATGTTATGTATGTATGAATGTTTATGTATAACTATATATAAAAATATAAAAAAATCCAAGTCAATGATACATATACACACATGTTACAGTTTTACGTATACGTATTTTGGTTACACTGTATATTTTTGCACAATATATTTTTAGTATTATTATAATTTTATGTAGGATTTGAATTTTTAAAAATATTCTTATTTTATTAATTTAGTTTTTCGATTGTCTTATCACAATGTGGTATAATGTAGTACAATATAGCATAGCATACACAACATAGCATACATACCATAGCATGCATAGATTGGCATGGCATGGCATAGCATGGCGTGGCATGGCATGGCATGGCATATCGACATATTGCCGTTACACCAATGTATGTTTCTACAGTGCAGTACATGTATGGCATGGCATGGCATGGCAATAAGGATAGTATGGTATGGCATGGCATGGCACGGCATGGTCTTGTCTGATCTATAGCATAGCATAGTATAGATAGTAGAGCATAGTGTATGTGTATTTCCACATTATGCATGTTTCAGTAAACTGTATACTATCAACACAATGTAGTACATCTATCACTTATTGATTTCATCACAAATACGTCAATTATTTATATTGTTGAACGGATGTTAAAAGTACAAGATATTGATTATTTGGAATTAATGTACGACAGTCTTCATGTTATACGGAATTACTTGTCGGCGATATTTTTATAAAATCGACTTTATCTCGTTATGGTAAGTTTCATTGTTAGGATAGGGAGACTCCAGTCTGTGAATAATATTTAATTAGCACGTACTTTGTATCAATAGTGCTAAGAGAATGTTATCGATTGCACCGACCTGTATGTTATCGATTACACTGACCTATGTGCGGTCCAGTTGACAGAACGATTGACAGACTGACAGAAAGACGGAAAGGGCGATATTGATCTGGGAAACAGGCAGTCAGAAATTATACTTGGTGGCTTCTTTAAGTATTTGATATATTTCTATGTTTTATTTTTGTTTTGTTTTGCTGTTGTTGTTGTTGGGGGATTATTTGTGGGGCGGGAGTGGAAGGGGAGGGGGAATTTGTTGCTACTGTTGTTTTGTATCATGTTATTTTTTTTTTTATTTTTTTTTTAAATTATTTATTTATTGTATGTACCTGTTTATCGTTTTTACATCCATAAAGGTTCAACCACGCTCCTCGTGGGTACACACCTGACACTAGTTCGGAGAATGTACCTAAGGCGAGAATTTATTTATTCACTTATTTATTCTTCTATTTATTGTGTCGATACCGTCGAGTTTTAGAAGTGTTGGTGTAATAGTTATTTTGTGCTTTTCTTTATTTTTTTTTTATTTTTTTTTATTTATTATTATTATTTTTTTTACTGGAACATACTACTGTAGTAACCATATGCCACAGAAAGTATTTATCAATTATTTTAATGAAGTAATGAAATTAGTAAACGGTAGCGCCATGTTTTCCACTATAATAACACGGCTTAGGCTGAATAATTAGATGCCATGAGTATGTCATCTGCTTACTAATTAGTATTTAAATTGAACGGTATCGGAAATTTAACCATTTCGCTGTTTAATATAAATCGTGCTTTTCCATAATTAAAACACACGGCATCGGCAGATTTATAAAACGTCACGAATACGTCATCTGCTTTCTAATTACTATTTAAAATACACGGTATCGGAAATTTAAGCATTTTTTTTTCTAATTTTAAATCGTGCTTTTCACACTCAAACTCACAACATTGGGTGATTTATAAATATGTCCACTGCTTTCTAATTAATATTTAAAATTAACGGTATCGGAAACTTAACCATTTTGCTTTTTAATGTAAATCGTGCTTTTCCACATTCAAAACATACGGCATCGGCTGATTAACCACACGTCACTAATATGTCATCTGGTTTCTAATTAATATTTAAAATATACGGAATCGGAAATTTAACCATTTTGCTCTTTAGTATAAATCGTGCTTTTCCACACCCAAACCACACGACATCGGCTGATTAACCAAAAGTCACGAATTTTAATATAAATCGTACTTTCCCATACTCAAAACACACAGCAGCATCTGACTAACAACACTGTCATGAATATGTCGTCTCTGGGGATCAAGGCGGGTCCACCATGGGCCCGGACGCTCCTAAATTTTGCGATTTAAATAACATTTAAAAAGAAATTATTATTATAAATAACGTTAAAGAATCCGAGGAATCGGCATCATATTACTGGGTCCTCCCTAAATGGATTTTCTGGATCTATTTAATATTAAAAATATACGGTATCGAAATTTTAACCATTTCGATTTTTAATAAAAATCGTGCTTTTCCACAATCAAAACACACGGCATCGGCTGATTAACCACAAGTCACGAATTTTAATATTTAAAATGAACGGTATCGGACGCTCCTAAATTTTGCGATTTAAATAACATTTAAAAATCCGATACGCTCCTAAATTTTGCGATTTAAATAACATTTAAAAAAAAATATTATTATTATTAACGTTAAAGACTCCGAGGAATCGTCATCATATTATTGAGGCCTCCCTAAATGGATTGTCTCGATGTAATTAATATTAAAAAATATACGGTATCGAACATTTAACCATTTCGATTTTTAATAAAAATCGTGCTTTTCCACAATCAAAACACACGGTATCGGCTGATTAACCAGACGTCACCAATATGTCCACCGTGTTCTCATTAATATTAAAACATCTCTACGACATCACAAACGACTTCTGCCGTATAGTCTCGGGCGTTCTTAACTATATCATTTTGACACGGCATTGGCTGATTAGCCACGTGTTTTGAATAGACTCTGTCGTGTATTCTATGCACATGTGACGGGCTTCTAACAGATCAAATCGAATAAGCAATGTCGGATGGCCGGCCTATTCAGAGTTCAATAATTACATTCCTGCTCCCAGCAATCAAAACGGGGAATGTCCGGAATAACTGAGTTATTGGAAGAGCCATATTATTACTTCGAGGTCACGTGACCTCACAGTGACTACAAATGAGCGGATGAATATTAGAAGTGTACCGAACCTCGGCAGTGCGGTGGTTACGCTATCTTACTGGCGGTTTGTGGGTATTTGGATCAAATCTCAGTCAAGGCATCTGTTTGTTTGTTTTTTTGGTATAGGTTTCAAACCAGGATCAAGATGAGTGCTTTGCAAGGCTTGGTAAGGGCCGGCGCCCTTATTCAGCCTTATAAGTATATATATATGTACACCACTTACACCATAATCGGCCTCCGTGGCGCAGTGGTTAAGCTATCGGAATTCAGGCTGGTAGGTACTGAGATCAAATCACGGTCGAGGGATGGGATTTTTAATCTCAGTATCGGCTCCAACCCAGAGTGAGTGCTCCGCAAGGATCAGTGGGTAGGTGTATACCACTTACACCGACCAGTGTTCCACAACTGGTTTAACAAAGGCCGTGGTATGTGCTATT
>JAULBS010070574.1:0-21749 GCA_032355785.1 Symmetromphalus regularis | reverse complement strand
TGAATATGTCAGATTACTTGCTTTATTATATTTGGACATGATTGTGGAAAAAGCCTAACCCGATAGTAAGACCACCCTGCTATTACGACCAATTTTAGTAAGTCCCACTGGTGGTCGTAATAGCGGAGTTCACTGTGCATATAACTATATTAATTACTCTCCAGTTTGAAAATGTATCTTTTGTTCAATAAATATGCTGTTAGCAAGATATTATCATATCTAATATGTAAATAAGATTAAGAGAGATTTTTCATTACAGAGAGAAACATACATGTATGCATATTATCCAGGGGTCCAGAAAGTACTCACCTGCTTGCCAAATGCGAGTTAGAAAATGCAACAACCGACTGGCGATCTATATTTTTCTCATCGACAGTAATTTTTTAGTTTTTTACCCCGAATCCGCCAACCCATATAATCATATATTTGCTGTTGTTAAAAAATTATATATTGTTCTATAGGCTGGCGGACTAGTAGAAAGTCTGATGGGCTAGTAAAATTTCTGCACCCCTGTTACAGTGTTAACATGTAAGTAGATTAATAACGTGATATGAATGATTGAATCTAGTGACACACCTGTTGTTTACAAAATGTCGACAGTGAACGAAAGTAGCAATGATAGTAATTCAGTGTTTTGTAGGTTTTTGGGCCAATTTAACTGGCCAATCAGAGAAAACATATAAAACGAGGAAAAAAATACTCTGAAAACGAAAATTAAAGTTTCATTAGGACTCATTACATTAGTATATTTTTGTCTGTTGCATATTAGTGCATCCATGGAACGGCTCCTATTTATCTATGTGAGCTCCTACAGGTCTATCAACAATCTAGGCATCTTTTTTCTAGCCAGCAAAACCTACTGGCTGTCCCAGGAACTAAGATTAAGTCATTCGGCTCCCGTTCCTTTAGTGTGACTGCTGTGAAGAAATGGAATGAACTATCAGACACTCTTAAAAATGCTCCAAATCTTTAAAAAAAAATCTTAAAACACATTTGTTTACACAGTACTTATAATTATTCCATGTGTCTTATCTCCCTTCCCCTCTTAAGGATTTACAATGACTCGTATTTATTTATTTTACTATCCATTTGTTTTACTATGTTATTGTTTTAACCATGTCATTTGATTTATGTAATGTGCTTTGAGCATACATTAGTGTGGATTTTAGCGCTATATAAATGAACTTATTATTATTTATTATTATTATTTTGAGAGACTGACACCCATCCAACAAGTCCTACCATGTGACACATAAAACAGTAAATAGTTGAGGCTAGAGTAAGAGTTTACTAACACTCATTTACAGGGTGATACAAAATGAATGCAATCCATTAAATTACTTGTCATTTCTACAAATGATAAGATATTTGTTTTATTTTTTATTCATGTTAAGCTGAGATGATAACAAACCAGTTCTGAAAGTTTGGGGTTTCAAATGGTCTGTTTTTTATTACCTTTGTGACCACAAGATAACATTCTGTGTTCACTGTGACAGACGGGACTGTTCGTTTCCATCTTTGAACTGAAACGGTCCATTGATGCCATGCTTTGAAATGGCCACCCATGCTGTGCATTTTATTGAATGCAATGATCGCTGGAGAACAGCCCCAGAAAACATTGTTTTTGCTGTTGACATGGCCTGAGAAAAGAAAGTGTACGTTGCCGGAGAACCACACATCATCAAGAATGTCAGGATTCGCTTCAATTTTGGAAAGGTCATAAATAAAACAGACCATTTGAACTGCTGAACCCAAACTTTCAGGATTGTTTTGTTAACAACTCAACTTAATATGAATGAAAAATAAAACAAATCTTATATCATTTGTAGAAATGACAAGCACTTTCATTAGTTGCATTCATTTTGGGTCACACTGTATTACATAAGGACACGTAGAGAGTCATTCATGATTATAGCAAGTACCAAACTCTGACTCCTAACTCAGACTCATAAACTTTGTATGATACTGAATAGGAGTGCAACAATATACCGATATACCAGTATATTGTAATACTTGTTGAGCACAATATACATGTAATTCTACCTAATGAGTATCCAGATTCTTATAAAACCTATGACTATCACAGCAAGTTATAAAAATAAAACTTAAACTTAATTAAAAGATATAAATGTACCGTGTCTATATATTCTCTTTTTACATCAGAAATTGGTACAGATTTGCCTGCCTGAGATATGTTTGGTAATTAGTATGATAGTATCAAAATGTGACTATCACATCTCGGTAATTAAGCCTAATCAAACTGTATTGCGGTATGTATTGTAATATGGGTTTGCTGTATCACAATATATCTCAATACAGGTTTTGGCCATATCGTTGCAATCCTAACACTGAATGAATGGTTAGACTTATTGTTGTTCTCTGGGAGTTTCTCATTTTGAACATATTAGCTAAAGTACCGATATGGAAATCTGTAATGTAGGATTCCTATGATACTTTTACTACTATGTCATTGTTTTGGACACATCGAGATGTCAGTGGTGATATGTTGCTTGAAAACTTATACCAAAATATATAATTATAATTTTATTATATGTACAGTCAAGTCCACTTTCATTGTGTAATTGCATTCCTGGTAATAGCACATTCCTGTTATATGTAAAATATTCTTCTGCACAAAACCATTTATTTGCAAATATATACAAAGAATTTCTTTTAATAGCATATGCTTTCTTTATAATGTCTGGTTAATTGCATAAAAAAATGAAAACTTAATTTTTTTCTTCCAAAGTACCGAAAACCATGGCAGATCTTAACATTTTTATTAAGTAATCATAAAATAACCACAAAGTAAACATAATCGTAAACTATTTTTGCTTGTGTTATAGCATTCAGGTTACATGGTCAAAGAATTCCTTATTATAATAATTATTGAATATTTCAGATTTTTGTGATCACTGTTTGATAAATATTCTTTCATTTTATACCAGATAGTACAAGAACAGTAAAATGATTTTAAATAGGCATTTCTGATAAAGGAATAATCCTGTTAATTGCATAAAATATTTGGGCAAAATGCCTATGCAATTGAGAGGATTCTACTGTATAATATACACGTATATAATTCTATAATGTATTACAGGATTAGTGTTTTGAAACAGCATATCACCACTGATCTCACATTGTGTCAGTATAAAATCATTTGATGTGTTGATGTGTTGATTGCATAATGATAATTGTTGATTTTTAAAATATGCACTTTTTAATGAATTTACACAGTATACTTGTAAATACGTGTCAGTTATTGTTAAATGTACAGTAACATTCACATATTGTGATGGAATTTTGAACAGTCTGTTTATAGACAGATTTCATAATTTACTACAAGTGACTGACTATTTCCCGTTGGGTTTTATTTTTTAATTTTTGTTTTATTTTGTTTAACGACACCTCTAGAGTACATTGATTTATTAATCATCAACTACTGAATGTGAAACATTTGGTTATTTTGACACAGTTAAGTGTAAGCAAACCTCCAATGGGTTTTGGACCACTGTCTTCAACTTGAGAGTCCGATGTCCTACCATTGGACCACTGAGGCTAACTATTGTTATTTTTTTAAATTCTTTGTTTACAGTCAGGAGTAGGAATAAAATGATCTGAAACATACATGGTTTTGAAATTTGGCGAATTTACGGTATCTGACTGGTTGATCAAAATAAACAGCATGCTGCTACAAAGCAGCTGATGGCCACAAAAATGCTATATATAAAAATTGGTCAAATACGTGGTTTTGCAAGAACAGCGACACACATAACAAAGAATCCATAATATCTGCAAAGTATCTGTACAAATTGTCAACACGATTACAAAGCACAATTTCAATATATAGGTCCTGATGTAACACCCATAGGCAAATAATAACAAAATACAACTAGTTCAGACACAGATACTTTATTTGCCACATACTCCTTGCTGTATTCAACATTAGCATTCTGTGCTTCGCAAAGCATTGCAGGTGTCACCTTGTTTTGAGACAATATGTGCACATTGTAGTGTTATGGAGAAGATCATTTAAAATATTTCATGGAGGACGTGATAATTTCCATCAAAATTATAAATATCCATAAGGATTGTTTTGTATGCCCGTAAGCCTGTGAAATTGGCAAATATCTGTAAGGTTTATTCAGGGTTTCACATGACGCTTCCTGCATATTTGACGCAATATTTCTCTAAAATACTCCTAAATAAAATATGGTTGACGCAAAATATTTCTGACATCAGTCAATTAATTTTTTTTTAAATACAAAAAAACTATTATATATGAGAGGAAAAAACAATGGATTTACATATATTAGTATTATAAAGATAGAATAGTGGATAAAGGATATAATATATGCATGCAATATGAACAAGACAGTTATTCAGTTAATTTTGTGATTGAAATAATATGCTTGACTCCCATTTTTGAATGCTTGACGCCCAAAATAAAACCCTGTGAGTCATGATGACTCCCATTTACCAGATGCTAGGTGGAACCCTGTTTATTGGAAAAACTTACAAGTTGACACCTCTGTCAATTAAAATACTGGTAAAACTTTTATTGTTTGGTTTTTAAACTTATTTTAGAAATGAGCACCTCAACTCTGGTTATTTTTAGCAGTACACATACGTTGTACATGTATTTGCATGTATTGTATTTAGTTGAGTGGTCCAGTTGTAGGACATTGAACTCTCAAGCTGAAGACAGTGGTTCAAAACCCACTGGAAGCTGGTCCACACTCACTACATGTAGAATATTCAAATGTTTGACATCCAATAGCCAATGATTAATAAATTAATATGCTCTAGTGCTGTAGTTAAAAAAGGAAAGAAAAAAGTATTGTACATGTATTTAAAATATGGAAAATGTCTGTTATTTTGAAATATTTCCACACATAATGAGTAGCTAAAACAATTCCCAGTGTGACATTTCTTTCTGAACAAATTCATCATGTTTGAAGCTTGTTTACTAACACATTTATGTACATGTATAAGCTAATTATAATAATATTATATTGTTGATTTAATACATATTTTTTTAATACCTCCATTTAGACGAATTAGGAAAATAACAATATTAGCTATTTAATCAATACCAGTGTATTAATCATGTATATAATTTTATATGTATGTAACCATGCTGAAAACAATCCACTTACTGTTAGTAATTTTTATGTTGTGAGTATAAAACAGTTTTATGACTATTTGGAGATGTAAGATTTGCCATTAAGTTTGATTGTACATGAACACACAGTGGGGTATCTAAGGTATGGCAGGTGTGGCACGTGCCCTGGGTGTCATTTGAAGTGTGGTGCCACTGAGTAGTTAGTATTAAAGTCACACAAGCCATCCTTGAATGGCAAAAAAATATTTTCTTCAGATGTATAACCTATCTTTGATTATCATGGTTGATAAGCACTGGGATAGACAGATGTTTGGACAGGGGTGCAATTTTATTGCTTTCCATAGGTGCTATTTTCCATAAGTATGCCCCTGGTGAACATGTTTTTGTGAGTTATGTTGACATAGTTCAAAATGTGTTGGTGTTTACTCCAAAGAATATAGACTATTTACTATATGTATAATGATAGAAATTTTACCAATATATCTTAACAGCTATAAAAGACCAGATTTATCCATGATGCATGGTTTCAGATTGTCCAATGGCATCAAAAATAGTTTATTTTAAAAACCTGCAAAAAAACAACTTGTAGGGCTGTGTGCTATCTTGTGTGGAAACAGGCCCTTCAGTTTTATATCTAAATTACTGTTGACTTCAGTACATGAGTTAAGTCGAGTAGGTTTATTTCCTTCATCCCCAAAGTGTTTATACTAGATTTACAATCACTACATTTTGTATATATACTTGGACTTGTATGAAAAATGTTTATTTATTCCATGCTAAGTTTATAACTGAATTTGATAATTTGACTAAATATGATTTTATGCACCTTAGAAAGGAGCACAAGTGATGAAAGTGCTTTTTCATTCATAAACCATAAATAAATAAATAGATATATAAATAACAAATAAATAAATACAGAAAGAATGAATGGACACAACTGGCAAAATGAACTTTGTGACTATGAACTTGGTAATTATGAAATTTTTCCAAAATGATAAATTTATTCCAGACAGTGTCCATTACTGCTTTTCCCTGGCCTTTCCACCTATTAGAGTATTGTTTTACAGCATTGATGCAATTGTAAATATTTAACCACGAATCGGTCAACCATCACAACTTGCTTCTCAATCATTAATGTATGTTTATGAGATGACATTTTAATATATTTATAGTATTTGTCGAATGATGTTTCCTAATTGAACTGACATCTTTGTACATATAGTTGCTATGTTGGTTTGGTAGTATTTGTATGTCCAAGCATAGCTAGAGAATAATGAATTTTTATATTAGGCATTGGGTAATGTTATTCTTGCCAAACATTCTAGAATCAGGTGATCATTACAAAATGTTTATGAAGACTGAGTATTAGAAAATAGAAGAAATGGAACACGATACCATTTATTATCAAATTAATTTCCCGAGTGAAATAATGTTTCTTTATCATGAGCTTAATAGTGAGTTTGATATTTAGTTTATTACCCCAACAGTTTTAATTGTTCCACTCTTTAAACTTTATTTGTGCATGGCAAATAAATGTGTATTCAAGCACTCTGCTTCAACATAATATTGTAGATACTCCATGCAGGCCAGAAAGAACCAGTAGTCAAGTCAGGCTATGGTCGTACCAATAATATTGCTAAAATATTTGTAGAAAAATGTTAATTTAAAATGTCCCCTGATACCCTCTGAATAGCTCAAAGGAAATGCTATAAATGATAAAATTTGGCCAGACAAATAAATGCCTGTTTCATAATATGTTTGATGACAAGTGTGCTGCATTTACTGTTTGTTAATTTGCTTTGTAATATAGTAATGATTGTTCTAGGCTTACATGTCATAGAATTAATCTGGCTGTGAGAGAGCTATGAGGAAACATAGTGAACGTAATTACACAGTCACACTGTTTTATTCCTTGATAGCATGGTGCATTTTATTTCTTCCATTCCTCCAAGAATGGTTCACGTGTATATCTGATGTTATTACTATTAGGCTTAGTACATTAAAGATACTCAGCAATAATAGCCACATATGTTTAATCAGCAAAAATAGCCACATTTGTTTAATCAGCATGTGTTTAACATGTAAATAGGTCAAAATATGTTCAACACAAGTTTCCAAACATATGAGAAATATAAGGACATGGAACCAAACACACCAACACAAATTAATGATTTTTCACATATCAAAAAGAAAATTAAACGTATTTAACATGTTTTTAACATAAAAAGGCTCTATATATTATTTTATAACATGATTAACATAGTATATAACATGTTTAACTTAGTATATAACATGTTTAACATAGTATATAACATGTTTAATGTATGTTTAACATGTTGAATATGTTAGTCATATGTTAAATAAGTTGGCCTAATTTTGTAGTAAACATATGAGCCTATTTTTGCTGTGTGTATTGATATCATTATGACAAGCAATGGCATGTTAGTATTAAGAGTATGAAAACAGTCTTTCACACATACACCTCACTTAGTAGTTTTGTGGTTTCTATGCAATTCTCTCATTACTGGACGTATCACTAGGTGCTGTGGAGTTGACTTCATGTTGTGTTAGTTAATATAAACACAGAAGCTAATCAGTAAACTGCGCTTCATTTTAAATATTTGTGCAGATTAGCATACATGCAAAACAAGCTTGAAAAGCATAATGTAAGTTATAACTGGGCTGAGTTCAGCATAGCTTATTTTCACTAGTGCTCTATTTATCATATCACATTGGATTTGACAGTGCTAAACCTAAATGGTGCTAGTCAACACAATTGTTACTGAGCTCATCTTGGACTTATCTGAATTACTAAATGTATGTGATAACAGTTTGCATGACATGATGCACATTGAAAAAGAGACAAGATTTAATACAAACTGTTTTCTCTAGGTGTACCGTACTGTTTTGTGTATCTGTATGAGTACTTAATGTTTCTGTAATCATTGTTTTAATGGTTATTTGATTTTAACTATGAACAGATTGAGCCCAGTGATGCTTGTGGTATGTTCAAGTTTTCAGACACGTTTCTGTAATGTGAGTTTAACCAAACAAAAATGAAATATTTTTTTATGTACTTGAGTTTAACATATAGAAATATGAAATTATTTATGTTAATTTTTATTCCCAGAAAGCGCATTTTGCCTATATTTCTAGCATTCTAAAGCAGGCACGGCAGAAGGAAGCAAACACTGGAGGGTGGGGACTAACAGACACATTGGGGGAGAGGGGAGCAGCTAAGATCTAGGCACGAAGTGTCAAGTTGATACAAGATTATGCTTGATTCAGGATTATTAGGGGTGGGGGACCAGAACCCCTTCCTGTCCTACCCCCGTTCTGCCGTGCTTGTAAAGAACACAAATCGAGATGACAAACTTCAGTATTATAATGAAAATTTAAATACAGTAGTTTTTTTACTCCAGTGTTTTAGACTGCAGAACTATTATTATTGGGGAAAAAAGTGTTTTAAATGGAATTTATATTTGCACAGACTTAAATATGTGATTTATGCTATTTGCCACATTAAATATGGCACAGGTATGTGTTATTGTTTTATGCTGTTATATTACACGAATGACATTTGATATAAATGTGAATAATGAATCGTACAAAATTAGTCTTTGTGTTTTTTTTCATTTATGTTACATTATTATAATCTTGTGACCAGTCTGAGAAGAGGTTCAGAAAGTAACTGGAAGAAATTTAAAAATATTTTAGGACATTATTAAATAAAAAAAATGCCCTACCTATTATTGGAAACAAAAAGTTGAGCTCATTCACAGACTACATTCACAGACTAAGCACTTTGTTGAGAATTAACTTTCATAAAAATTGATAAGATTATATTGGCGATTTTGAAAAGTTGGTTGCTTAAGAGTGGTTCACTTGTTAACGAACCCCACCCCAAATTTTTCTATATAAATAACATTTTTAAAAACTATTTTTATTATTATTATTTTTAATGTTAATGGATGTGAGGAATCGGCATCATGTTATTGATCCCCCGTTAAATTTATTTTCTGGATCCGCCACTGAACTCTTATAGGTGAGTGTAGGAGGTTGGTCGGTGCCTGCACGCAAATTTATATTCATTCTTATATTTTCAAAGTATAATTAACATTTTAAATCTTGTCATGAATGCAGAAGGCGAAGATGTTTGGACTAAATATTAATACTGTACAAATAAATAGTCACACTTCTACAACTGTGAACTAGCACTTTTATATAATTATGTATAGGAAACAATTGATTAATTAACAAGTTTTGTAGTTTATTTAATACAAAAATTAATATTTTGAAAATCTGTGTTTTATATACAGGGACTGAACCAGGCGTATATTTAAGGAGTGCAGCTCGAGTACACAATTTGTGGATGTTATGTTTAAGATACCTAAAATGATCGTCAGATTTTAATGATAATTATTGGTTGTAGACCTACGTTCAAGATATTTGCAATAATTGTCACTAGACATGCAAATTTAAATTATTTTATTTAAAACCCAGGGGCCAAGCTTGGTATTTTCAGGCGGTACGCAGACTTTTTCAGCAATGGAATAAAACTATTATACATGTATATCTTAATTTTTAAAAATAAATTATTTGTAATTTTAGGTCAGGGGCGTACCCAGCCATTTTTTTTATATGGATTCCAAATTTACAGCCTAGCACTTAGACGTCGGCGACTGTGAGAACTAATGTTTTACCTACAAAATTAATAAACTTAGAAATCGCAATTTTTAATACGGCAATTTGTAAAAATGTCTGAACTATAGATAGCATCAGTGCAGTAGACGTGTGTGAACTTGACAATATGCCATTATTCTACAATTCTCGCGCACGCTGTTTTCCTTTTTACTTTAAAGAATTTTTTTTTTTTTTAAACATTAATGATGTGGACGCTACTGCGTACATGGAAGGTAGGCCCTTGAAACCTAACAAAATTACTAGCACTATCATTTTTATTTTTTTGTTTCTACAGGGGTGAACCCAGAGGATACATTACCAGGTGGCGTTCAGTGTTCACGATACCAGTAGCGTATACAAATTAGATAATGAGTGCTCCCCTACACCCGCCCGTTATAATTTATGTTAAGATATGCTGAATAAATAGTTGGACGGCAGGCCACGTTGCAGTGTGAAAGAACGTTTTTGCACTGATGGTTTGCGCTGTTTTAATATGTTTAATCACTATTATTTCCACGCGATTCTGTGTACCTGTTTGGTTACCCGAACTGGTGTCATCCCTCTTGGCAAACGTCACGAATTATCTGTGTAATGCGGCCGTTTTAATAACGAACTGGCCGCCATTTGGAAACGTCATACATTATCTGTGTAATGTGGCCCCATTAACAAGGACCTGGTCGCCAATTAGTCGAATTTTCCACCAAGTTTATCGTGTCAGAACGGCAATATTGAACAAATATTAATCTTGTTTTAAACAGCCAATAAAGTTTCTTTGTTGACTGTTAGAATCTGTATAATGTTACCTTGTTAATTGATTTATTATGGAAGCCCGATAAGGCCAAAATGCGTTTGTAAAACAGTATACATATATGTGCATATACTATATATTATATATAAATATAATGGACGTTGAGTGCGTAAACCTGTAAGTGAACTATTCAATCACGCATACTAAAACTAAACCAAACAATGTATTGGTTGGTTGTATTTATGATCGTGCTTCTATGCAGTTACGGTTCAAAGGCGCTGTCATGGGCACACAACTTAGCTTCCGGTGATGTCTGTCAATGACAGAGGTTACTGTTACTAGGAGAGACGAAACCCGCTACCGTAACACTAATGAGGCTACTCCTATCGACAAACAGCAAGAAACGTTTATAACCACCATCTCACAGATAAGATGGCATATACCAAAAACTTTGATAAACGAGTTGTGGATCACTGGTCGGTATAAGTGATGTACATTTTCCCCACTGAACCTTGCGGAACACTCTGGGTTGGAGTCGATACAGAGATTAAAAATTCTGTGCCTCGATCCCAGTACCTATCGTCTGTGAGTCCGAAAGCGTAACCATTGCAGTACCTGGGCCGGTTCAGAATGCACTTACACTGGTGCCCACTTTTGTGGAGCAGGGGCAAGGGGTGAAGGTCGATTTTTGCCCGAATGTAAGTTTTAAAAGCAAACTCCCGAATCTCGATAACGTCTAAGGCTATTTAAGACTATTACACAGTTTTACTGTAATTATATTAAAGAACAAAACAAAACCAGACATGAATCTTTACTAATTTAGTCCACTTTCATGCTTGTCTTACAGAAAAGAAAAAAAAGATGCTCATTTTGAATTTAATTTTTGCCCGAATAAGAAACATGCTCCAGCTTTGGGGGAGAGGGGCGCAACCCCCCCCCCCCCCGTATTAGCCGCATATTTGTGACTTGCATTTCACAAACATGTTGATGTTAGAAATTTCTAACTAAATTTAGAATTGGAGTGTTTCTTCAGCAGCCATAAATGTACCAATTTTGGCAACTCTGCCATTCTTAATAAATATGTAATAGGAAACCTAAATTAATAATAATGTTTACATTATACTGCAAAACCAAAGGTAGCCACACAGTCTTGACCTTTGACTTCAAGACTTAACAGTCTTAACCCATATGCTTGATTGGCAAAGTGGCGATGTTATTGTGTTATAAAAATGATGTAAAAGTAAAGTTGGTCAAAAAACAAATAACTTTATAAACAAAGGACATGGGTATCCATAACGGGTTATCGTCAATATGCTACTGCAGGATTTGCTGTTTTCGCGAACACATAGTGAGCCATTTAAGACTGTTTCCTGAGTGCTGAACATGAAGTCTTCTCCTACTACGCTTTGGATTATTATGCCTTATTTAGAGATACGATTAAAATCTAATTTTATATTAGCCTTTGATAGTTTTATCTAATAATAATATAAACACTAACATATTTTATTTTCCCAGATGCATTATTAGCTTTGTCGGACCTCCATACATTTTAAAATGTGTACTCGTAGAATTAATGGGTGAATTTAAACAAACATTGAATCCCACGCAGCTTGATGCAAATTAAGCTCGCACTGTATAAGAATGCCTGACAGACTGCCGAAGACGTCTTGAAGACATTGTTAGCCTTCAACATGGTCATGCACGTGGTTCTGGTCAGCCTTCTGCTGGTGTCGGCATGTCTCGTGTCATGTCAGGAGCAGAAGGAGGAGAAGAAGGTGGAGACGGCGAAGGAGGCCCTTAGTGAGGCGGTGTATCAAGCCAACATGGGATTGGCAGACTGTGGTTAGTACTTACTGAGATATTGTTTATTTTGCTACACCACCTTAACGAATTTCAGTTTCATTTGCTCGCCTAAAATACGCTAATGACGCACTTTACGTTTTTCTCAAAACGTTACTTCGAGGCAGCCTCAATACTGGATAAAGTACAGCCGTATTCTATTATCATACAATAATAGTTTGGTTTCATTTACAATAGTGGACATATGGGAGGTTAGTGGGTTTAAGAAACGGGAAGAAAAGGATGTTGCATAAGTTTTTATTACTATACTTACATATTTAGGTTCCCCACATAATTTAAATAGTAATGCCTTAAAAATAGGAAACCAAAACAATTTGCCAATTTACCCCCTCTCCTTCCTTAAAACCGGTGTCCGCGCCTGATTTATATCCACAAATCACGTAAACTTTTAATGGGAAGTTTTCCTATGAAATGCTTATAACTGGCCTTGAGCTTCTAAGAACAATTCTTAATTTGTATAGTATGACCAGTGGATACACTACATAAATATATTTAAAGTTATTGTGCGGGTGAGGGGGTGAGGGTGGAGAAATACAATCAATCGAACTGAGAGCAATTTAACACATCTGACATTTTCAGATGCGAATGACTGATTTGTAGTTGTTTTGTTATGTCACCGTAGATAACCCTGTTTCCTTTTATCTCTTTATTTTCACAGATTATGCAATTTTGAGTGTGATAATGATCATATTTGATAAATTTATGATTTCAGTCTGATAAAATCTAAAACGATTAAAGTGCTATGTTGCTGAAAACCGTATCTGTTTACAAGTATATAGCTAAATTCACGAGGGCTGCATCCATGAATCAAATGTAAACAGTGATGACACCAAGTGTTCGCGAAATTGGAGCATAGCCTGTCTTACCAAGAACGTCAAAAGAATTATACACAGGGTTTTCCGCACTTGGCCTTAGACATTCAATTACAATTTTTATTGTTTGGATATTTCTTCCTCTTTTGAAGTTTATAAAATTATATGCACATATATAATACAATATAATTAACCTATTTGAGTCCGTGCTTATAGTTCCTCTGGATTACCATGTTATGTGCAGCGATACAATTTTGATCACAATAATAATATGTCGTGTAAATTTTAAAGTTTGGATTTAGGTTTGCACAGTATGTTCCTCGTGAGCACACAGTATGTTCCTCGTGAGCACACAGTATGTTCCTCGTGAGCACACACTCTGCTTCAGAACCAAAAGGGTGTAAGTTAGGATAGCCGATAATGGATAAATGTGAACCGATCGGTCGTAGGATCGATCCTTCTCAGTGGACCCATTTGCAGTTTGGGGTATTTTCCGTTCCGGCCAGTGTTCCACAACTGATTTATCAACGGCCATGGTATGTGCTGTCCTCTCTGTGGGACGGTGCATATAAAAGATCCCTTGCTGCTTATCGGAAAAAGTAGCTTATGTGACGGCAGCGGGTTTCCTCTAAATAAATATGTTAGAATGACCATATGTATGACGTCCAATAGCCAATGAAAAGATAAAAATCAATGTGCTCTAGAGGCGTCGTTAAATAAAACAAACTTTACTTTATTTTGAATGAAATGCAATAAGTGTGTGAAACCTATTTGGAAATGCAGACAATTTTGCACTATTTCCAACTAAAAGTTGAAGTAGAAATTCATTATTCACCTGAAAATCATTCCAAGTGAGAACATTTTAAAACAGAGCAATTCTACTAACTGATATTTCACAAAATAAAATAAAATTATCAAAATCAACCTCAAAAACCCCTTCCACTTTTTTACATATTTTACATATTTTCTGTATATACACTGTAAGATTCAACCTGGAATACATTACTATACAACAATATTTAATAGAAAAATTATGGAATTTTTTTTAATGTTTTTTCTTTGTAAAATGTTAGTTTGACAAAACTGGGTGTAGAAGAATGTTAATGTAATCACCTTCGATGCAAATCCACTCATTGAGCTTCCTACGTCATTTATCAAAGTTCCGTCTTTCACCTGAAAACAAGGTTTATAACAGTCAGCATTATGTAATATGTAAGGCATAAGAACACATTTTTAAGTACGTGTATACATGTATGTAATTGTACATAGATATAACTAATTACAAGTATTGACAAGATAAGAAACTTCAAGAGAATGATTGCTCATTAGGGTGTTAGTTAAATTAACTTTCAAATCAAGTGACCAATAGTTACCTGAAATACAACTTTAATATCACATACATAATTTGATATATACATTCACATAAAATGAGTGACTGTTAACCTGAGTGCAAAGTAAAGAATGGAAAGTGGAATTCACCAGATTTTCAGTTGTCATGGTCTGTATCCATAACATCAACACTATTCTACCAGTAGACTAGAATGTATCATAAGGCTAACGAAACAAAACTTAATTTCAAAGGATTCAGTTATCAATCAGAAAATACTGCAAATGATGCGATTATTGAAAATGTGTGATATTACAGAATTTGTGATATTATAGATGCTTTGGTGATGTCTAGACAGCCAAGTAATCTTTCAAATGTATCACTGAAAATCTGATGTCTCTATGAAAAGAGTTCATCGACTCAGCATCCAGGAGGAAAAACAGCACATAAAACATTTCTGTTTTAATTCATCGTCTCAGCATTCAGGAGGAAAAACAGCACATAAAACATTTCTGTTTTAATTACCAGCATGATCAATCAATGGTGAAAATCACTCATCGAACAGTCTCAGAGATTTCCTTCTGATAATTCAATATTCTGCTTGAATAAAGAGTTATTTTCAATTTTGATATTTAGTGTCATGCAATAATTATCTTTAAGGAATTTTCCAGTGAAGCTTGAACTGCACATTATTAATATATCAACAGGAAAGGAGAATATGATAGGAAGGTGTGGGGAGTAACAGATGAGGAAGCTGGGTGGGGTTACAAAGGAAGATGGCATTTGTGAAAAATTCCAAATACCTTTTAGCCCTCAATGTCAGAAATCAATTTGTTAAAATCTGTGATACGTGTCAGTTTAACATCATAATATCACATGTTTATTTTCCAGGACACATTTCTTTCTCATATTTTTAACCCCCCAGTTTGATTTTACACAGTATATGACCTAGGTTGAAAAATAGCCGCAGTGCTCTACAATGCACGTTCAAATTTACTCTTCCCTGGCCAGTAAAGATTAATATTTTAGTTGCCATCTATTTATATTTAGTACTAATAGTAGCCAGCTAATACAAACATACGTATTTGTGGACTGCATAAATATATATTAATTTACACTGGCCATAGGATTTCAAATTTCATGGGAAAGACCTTTTCGGTAACGATCATTACCATGAAATCCTGTGGCATGACATGTCAGATTTTTAAATAGAGTGAATAAAGAAATTTGAAATATATTTTGCTGTTTCTGTCTTCATTTACTAATGCTATGAGCTGATCATCCCCTGATAGATCACAAACAGGTTATTGGATTTAATTTTTTAAACACCAGAGAATTTGTTTTAGTCCCCATGGCGAGTATTTTCCTCGCCTTGTAGAGCACTGAGCTGGCTCTTTATGTATAGTCTATAAGTTTTACAAAATAACATGTGATTGCTCTTTTTTTCTTATGTTAAATTTTACCATGATACAGTCTTTTCAACAATTTTCCCATACACACAGACTTTAGTCAAGGTTCATAAACCATACTTTTTCCAAACACATTATATCATTTTTTAAAGTTGTTTTTTGTTTTCCATACTAAATTAGTTCTGTGTACATATAGACACATACACCACACCCCTCCTGTATGCAAGTCTATTTGCTTCATCACTTGGCCAACTATAATACAATGTGTCATAAGACTGGGCATAAATACTCATATAGTGGTTTAGTATGGATGTTTTGTCATTGTAGTCAGCTAACTGAGGGGTAAGTGGAGGTGGTGGGGTGCATAGGACTACATTAAAACAATGACTGTTTTTTGTTTTTTTTAGCAGGACCACTAGAGCACACTGATTTATTGTGAAATATTTGTGAATGAATTCACTGAAGGTGTTCTAGTGATAACCAAAGCACCTCAAGTGAATGCCTACCAACTTAGCTATATTCTGCCCCAATCAATGTTGTAACACTGGCAAAAACACACATATGGTCGTGAGTACGGATTTGTGCTTTTACCGTAATGTCCTGTCTACCGAGGAATAAGACAGGTGTCTAATCTACCTGAATGCTGCGATAAATTGCACTTGGCAGTAAGCACGTCTACATGACTTCACAAATATAATAACCAACGTGGATATTCAACTGGCAGTTTCTTACTACAGTTCAATAAAAATATGACTCAACATGTGTACACGTACATGTTACTCATGTAGATCAATAACACATAGCACAACTGTTAAATCATTTATGTTAGAGAAGTTCTTTTATTATCATATGAAGAGTTCATTTGCACAACACTTATAATACTGTGTAAATAACTGTTTTGTGATAATGGGCTCCATCAAATTCATATACTTATTATAATGTGTCACCAGCTGCACCAACAGGCA
This sequence comes from Symmetromphalus regularis, assembly GCA_032355785.1. Lineage (NCBI taxonomy): Eukaryota > Metazoa > Mollusca > Gastropoda > Neomphalida > Neomphalidae > Symmetromphalus > Symmetromphalus regularis. The sequence continues at coordinate 4,820 of JAULBS010070574.1, read as the reverse complement.
TGTACTTGTAATGCATATTAAAGCAAAATCAACATCCACTCAGCTACATCATAATAGTACATGGGACTCATGTTTTCAGTAATACCATATATCCAAGCAGGTATACTATACATAAAAGCATAGGACTCATGTTTTCAGTAATACCATATATCCAAGCAGGTATACTATACATAAAAGCATAGGACTCATTTTTTCAGTGATACCATATATCCATGCAGTTATAAAATATATAAAAGCATTGTACTCACTTTTCAGTGATACCATATATCAAACTAGGTATACTATACATAAAAGCATGGGACTTATTTTTTCAGTAATACCACATATATCCATACAGATATAACATATATCCATGCAGTTATAACATATATAAAAGCATTGGACTCACTTTTTCAGCAATACCATATATATCTAAGCAGTTATAATACACAAACAAAACATAGGACTCACTTTTTCAGCAATACCATACATTGAGGCAGACACAGTGTCCACAAACTTTCCTTCTGCTACCTAGACAACAACAACAAAACACTACTGACAAAAAGCATGCAAATAAATATACAAAACAAAGTGACAAGACACAGCAGTATGTGAAGCTATCATCTGAAGGAATTCTCTAAAACAAACAAAACAAAAAAAGTCCATGAATATTGCTGTAAATACAATATGGGCAGTTTTTGCTAGGGATTTTGATAGGAATAAGGTCTTCATGTTACTCTGAACTGTAAGCTAACTATATGGGCTGTTATAAATATGGTGATGGCACACTAACAACAATAGGTCTGCATGTAAGCAACATGTAGGGTTACTTAGGTCTACATCATGTCACTGTGTATGGTAATGTAGGTCTGCATGCAAGTAACATGTAGGCTACATGTTACTGTGTATGGTAAGTTAGGTCTACATTATATCACTGTGTATGGTAATGTAGGTCTACATGCTACTGTAAATCATATGGTAAGCTGTCTGCATTTCAGTTTGACAGCAATAGGTTTAAATGTTACTGTCTATATTAAGTTGGGTCTACATTTAAGTTCTTGTAATGTACTTTGGACTGCAGTGAAGATCCACATGCTACTGTGTCGTGTTAATGACTACAAAGGAAGAAATACAAGCTGTGACAGTGACGTGTACACATTTATGGTGATTACACAAATGTTAGCAAAATGATTTAACTTATAAAATAACATGATCGGCACTGACTCTATTTGCCAGCCAGCTGCAGAGTTGTGACATAATGTGATCAATGCCACTCACTGGACTTGTCTCATTGTAAACGCTATTTATTGATGTTCGCCTCACTCCAGTATGAATCTGGTGCTCTGTAATATGGTCTCGGTGACCCAAAATATCAGGAAGCTCTTACAACTTGTACAAGATAGGTCCCTGGTATCTGGTATTTTCGGATTACTTCTAACACACTTAGAGATAACTCTCATGACTATAACTGCTACTATTTATTGATGTTCACCTCACCTCGGTGTGCATTTAGTGCTCTGTAATATGGTCTTGGTGATCTAAAATAAAAGGAAGTGCCTACAACTCGGAATATAGTGTTTTCAGATGACTTCCAGTACACATGGAGAGAACTCTCATTGTAAATACTGTTATTTATTGACGTTCACCTTACTTCAGTGTGAGTTTAGTACTCTTGTAATACAGTTTAGATGACCAGAAATAACAAGAAACTTCAACAACTTGTACCAGATAGGTCCCAAGAATCTGTGTTTCCTAACGACTTAACGGATAACTCTCAATGGAAATTCTTCTATTTATTGATAATTTCTTAAACCCTGCATTAAATTTAGCTTGTTTCTAATTACCTATATTCAGTAAAAATATAAAGGTATATATAAGAAAGCAGTGAAATCTGGTATTTTCTGATGCATCCTCCATACACGTACTTCTTTCATTGCAAATTCTATATATAGATGTTTTCTTATATCGAACATTAAGTTAAGTCAATAACATGGTATCTGAATTCAACAGACATATTAAGCTGCAACAAGTTAGGTTATTGGCATTGTTTACTGATGCTCTAATACTTGGCATTAGGGGTGAAAAAGGCAGACCTAGCTGCCAAGGCTGCTTTCAATGTGCCTCATGTCAATATGGGTGGGTATCACATTTTAATTTTTCTATTAATACTTCAAGTTTTACTGGCAGGGTCAATGGAACAATGGAGGAGAACTCTCAATGTAACTCCCACTATCTACTGATATTTTCTTAAATCCAGCATCACATTTAGGGCCAGTTTCTCATCGACAGTTCAGCCTCGATTCTTAGTTTAAACTGTGTCCACACGTGTTAAAAGAATGGGTTGAACTGTAGATCATGGTTGAAACGTCAACGAGAAACTGGGCCTTAGTCTGTAAACATGCTCCATATGACCTCTGATGGGCAGAAATGTGAAGCCGTTACATATAGGATGATTTATGCATTTATTTTCCAAAGTAAATGCTGCTGTTTATTGATGTTTTTAAATCCAGTATCAGATTTTGTTTAACATGGTTTAGGTGACCTCCATTTAACCGCTATATAAAGAATCTATTGTTCTCTTAAAACCCAAGATCAAATTATCTTTAGCACTTTGTAACCTGGAAAATAATGCATGTCAGTTTTGTGACTTGAGTTTCTGTGCAAATCATACATGGAATACAGCAGTTTAGTGGAACCTGGGTTTTTTCTAGGCTCTGAACACTTTTCTCAATGTAAATTCCACAATGTATTGATGTTTTTAAATCCACAATCAAATTTCATCTAACTAGGTTTCGGTGACCCGCATTTAACACATACATGTATAAAGATAGTTTAATGGAATCCATTATTTTTATATGGCTTCTGACACACTTTTCTCATTGTAAATTGCACAATTTATTGATGTTTTGTTATATCGGGCATCATAACAGTCTGTAGTAATCATTTGAAAGGCTTTTTATAGAGCAGAAATATCATAAAACTGCTACATTTAGTTGTGATTTCAAATGATTCGAATAATGTGGTTGTTCGTGATATTGTCTTATCTGGCTTTCATGTTAATATAATCATGTTAATATTATAAAATCTTGGATATTTATTTTCTTTCAGTGTCACAGCTTGTATATCAAAGCACTAATAATCTAAGTTACTATTACCAGCAAATCATAAAATAATACCACAATAACACATCCAATATAATACAGGGAATATAGTAAACAATAAAAGTGCTGTCTAATAGGATACGTAGAATAAACTAAATCATAAAAAAAGAGGAAACAATTTTAAAAGTAGAACATTTAATGGATTTATTATTTATTTATTTAATAACACAGCACAAAAAATAAACATCTGTGCTGGGAGGGGGGATCATTAAATAAATAAAGAAAGAAAGAAAGAAAGAAAGAAAGAAAGAATTTATGAAAGTTGAAAACCACATCACTGGCAAAAATGATCACAATTGATCACATTCAGTTGATTTATGATACAAACTTGATGTATTACATATTAAATATTAACATGTTATTAAATTTGAGCTTTCATGTTGCCCTTGTTATTGGTCTACGTGTAGTAGTTTTATTGGCTAAAGCAAAGCCGAGGCTTAATACAACTGCCTGAGAACCCATAACGGCTAATATGAAAAAATCCATTTAATAACATATTTGTTAATCAGCATTTAAATTAAAAAACTCACCTACATGTACATTGAGAAATTAGTATTCATACAACTTGTGTTTTACTAATTTGCTTCAATTTATTATTAGAGTCTGTAATAGACGTACTGGGGCTAAATTTTGTTACATATTTTAACACAGGGAAACAATAAAAATTACTTTTTTTAATTTAAATGTTGATTTACAGTGCTGCTGCTTCAGTAATAAAATCAAGTACTATTTTCTCAACAACAAAGTTAATAATAGCAAGAAAACTTCTATTTTTATGTACAGAAAACTAATTAGCAGTACACAATAAAATGCATAGGAAGAAAAGATCTTCTATAAGACCATGAGTTCATATAAGACTTTTTGTATTGATCCACAATGAAGTATATGATATGGGCATTTTGCTATAGTAGAGTTAGCTAATTAATAAATCAACTTTATAAAATGTTTCCATTAGTTACAGCCTCATAACATTCAATAATCAGGGGCATTTGAACAAAATTCATATTGGGGGGCTGTTCCCATTTCTGAACATCATAATTTGCCAGTCAATAATTCAATGATGAATAAGGAACTTATTTATGGGAATAATTGGGGGGGGGGGGTCTGAAGCCTACTTAGCTTTCCCCCTTCCCAGTTCCAATACCCTGATAATATTTTATGATCTCTATGATTTTGTTATTTAAAATCTAATGTGGAAGTTGTAGAAGAGGACACTGTAATTTAATAGGTTAAATCAGATTTTAAAAAATTCCATTAAAACTGATGCCGTGATGGTAAAAATCATGTTTGTTCGTTCCTAATATTACTTGGAAATTTAGAAACCCTGTTGATGTAATACCATAAAATTAAATGAAATTCAAAAATCTTAGACGAAAAATAATTCATATAAAATTTAAATTTGGTATAATTTGCTGTTTCAGTAGTAAACTATTATACAAATGGTATAAAATTTGGAGAATTTGACATGTAATAAGATAATTCATCAGCCTGAAACATACACTGATACAGCACAAATTTGAACTTAACAAGACAGTTACACACTTAGATAGGTGTCCAAAGTCCTGTACAAATCTGGTAATAGGCCCAGGCCAGAAGGGAAATGTAGGCCCAGGCCAGAAGGGAAATGTAGGCCCAGGCCAGAAGGGAAATGTAGGCCCAGGCCAGAAGGGAAATGTAGGC
>JAULBS010070563.1:0-21750 GCA_032355785.1 Symmetromphalus regularis | reverse complement strand
ACATTAAAATGCAATTTTTTTATAAATTACTTTTCTTTTGTGACAGTCTTGTGGTTAAAATGAAAAAATATTAATTAATTATTAGTTCTATAGAGTCATCATGCTTTTTGGATTAACTTCTTATTTAATTAAATGATTTTACAATACCTAGTGTCATGCACTTCACATGTGTGTTTATTAAATTAATGCAACACAATCTGATTGCAGTAAACATGAGCTGTTTTCTATGGACTGTTTGTGATGGAGTCGATGAAATGCACTCAGAATCCATGTAGCTTATACAGAGGTAGTCTTTCATGATCACCAGGTTCTACACCAGGAATCAATCTTATCAATTCCCTTCATAGTCCTTTTGATGATCCAGAGCAGAGAACAATCTTTTAGTTTGACTATCAGGTATAGATGAATAAGAATGGCAAACAATCCTTAGGTTTGACAATCGTGTTCAGAAGAATAGGAGTTGTGAACAATTGTTTAGTTTGTCAGTGGAGTATAGATAGCATGAGACTGTTGATTAATCCTTTAACATTAATGTATTGAAGAATCTGCTTGCACCATGGAGATGAAGAGTTTGTTTTAAATAATCATTTAGGTGAGGCCATTTATCTTTGCTCTTCTGATCAGTGTATATTGATTTCCTTCAATGTCAGACCAGACCGCCATGACCCACAGACAAAATTAATTCAATCACAAGATGGTATATTGTAAATCATTAAATTATTGTATTGTAATAGGGGTATTGTAAAAACGCATAACTTTATTGACAAATCTTGTTTTGTCATTTGTTATATTGTTATGGTTATAATTAAAATATGTCTTAATTATTAGTTTGATTATTACGGACATGTTTAATTGTTTATGTGATCACTTAGTCTGTCAGTCTAATTTAAGAAGAAGATGCAGGAATGAATGCTGTTATTACGAAAGGAGGTTTTCAAAGACAATTTTAAGAATTAGTATTGGAGAGGGAGTCCAAATTAAAAGGAAAAATATAAATTGGTGGCAAAAGTGGGATTCACATTTTCTGGACACCCCTGTATCTCCCTCTGGATTAAAATTACAGTCATTTATAATTTCATTACCTGTGAGACTGGTTTTCAGTGAAATATTTATTTTTGAAATATCTTCAGATAAAGCTGAAAATAGTTTTGATTTGATTACTAATAAATTCCAATTGTAAATAGAGTTTCAACAAACCTCTTAAATTGTTATTCGGAATTACATTATATTAAAAATTTGGTTGTGAAACTGTTTCTTAATGACTGGTCTGAACAACTGAGGCCAGCTGTTTAAAATAATATGACAGCATGGCCTACAGTGAAAATAATGTAGGCTAATTGATTTTTAATGGCTAAATTTAGCACCTGTAGATAAATTTTTAAAAATCTTTTTAACAGTAAGTGTATCATTAATAATATACCGGCCTCAGTGGTGTAGTGGTTAAGCTATCAGTGTCATGGCTGTTAGGTACTGGGACCAAATCTCAGTTGAGGCATGGGATTTTTAATTTCCATAACAGATCCAACCCAGAGTGAGTGCTCCGCAAATGCTCAATAGGTAGGTGTAACTGGTTTATCAAAGGCTGTGGTGTGCTATCCTGTCTGTAGAAAGTGCAATTAAAAGATCCCTTGCTGCTAATCGGAAAGAATAGCCTATGTGGTGGAAGTGGATTTCCTCTAAAGACTATGAGTCACAATACCATAAACACCTTGTAGCTGATGAATAAACAATGTGTTGGGGTGTCGTGAAATAAACAATTCTTTCCTTAATATGAGGAAATTGTAAAATACAATATAATTAAATAAACATTTTTAATTATAAAAATAAAAATAGTGACGAAAGTGTTTTGGTAATTGTTGATTATTTAATATGAAATAACACTTGTAAAGAACCCACAATAGCCGATGTTTAGTTTTTGTGCTGGTCGTTAAACAAACAAACACTTGTAAAGATAAAATAACTGATCTACATGTGGCATTATGAAACCATTTTAAAAGTTCTCTTTCAAGTTAAAAGTTCACAAGTTTTATCTCCATTGTCAGAAAATAAATACATATTAACAGAAACAACCAGAAAATGACAAATGTTTTCTCTAACAAACACATTTTATCTGAATGGTCATGATAATGCCTGAAGGTGAATTGTCTATCTTACTAATCTCCCCTGACCTATGTTCTGCATCCAGAGGGAGCTGGTCACTATCTGTCACAGTGGATTACCCTATCAAGCCTGATCTGCAATGGCGAGTGTTGAGATACCAATCTTTATGACTGTAATGGAGACAGTCTGTAATAAGTGGTGATAAAACATTAAACGAATGTCAGACAAAGTGTTCAAGTATTAAGTAAATCCCTTAATTTGTCCTTTTAGGCACAGAACACTGAATATCATTCTCACAAATCATGGGATATTAACAAAACTGGAGCCGATGCATTTATGATTAAAACTACCAAATTTTTTAATCTTGGTGATATATGTTCAAACTTGATCAAGCATGCACCTCTAATAAGCAGCAACCTGTTTTTAGAGGTCATTAATTATGCTAATAAATCTTGTTCAATATAAAATGTTCTGCATTAAGTAACCCCTTATCTTAAAAGGCCACCATTTGGTTCTTCAGTGTGTAGTGGCTTAATAAGGGTCTTATTGTATGTTCAACCTTTGTTAGATAGCTTTCATTTGCAATGAATTATTATAAATTTGTCATTCTTTCCATTATTTATTTCTGTGTTTAAATCAGAAGGATGAAGAGTTATTGAAAGGACCAAGAATTATTGTACTTTCAACATTAAAAGGAAACCTAAAATCATTTAGAAATATGATTTGATATTACAGATTAGAAATGTATCAATAAATTATTTCTACTGTTGGTCTAGACAGAGGGTGGATTAGTTGCTCTAGTATTATAAACCAATTTGGAAAACAGTGCACTTCATATAATCCAAAGATTTGTATAAATCAGATCAACTTGTTCCAGATTGGTTTAGGACACTATTAAAAATAACATCAAATCTAGCACTTGTTAGTTACGCGTATTGTTAGTTACATGTTGATTGGGATTAGATATTTTTTGTATTGACCAGAAAATTATATTGTCTTCTTTAAACTGTTCTTAAATCTCCAATTCCAGCAAATACAGAATCATTGAGCTTTTTTATTTGTAAAACATTTAAACAAAGGAATTTAGTCACTCAAATAGGAAAACCTCAGTGTTTTACTTCAATGAATTTTTGTCTTTTAATAACAAGAAGAATTAGGCATAAGTTAGATAACTTCCTAAGCTTTCTCCTTTAGTGCTGTCAGGTGAATCTCACTGGTTCAGTGGTGGGACATCCGACTCTCAAGTTGAAGACAGTGGTTCAAAACCCATCAGAGATTGGCTCATACTTGACTACATGTCAAAATTTACAAATGTTTGACATCCAGTAGCCGATGATTAGTAATTAATTTTGCTCTGGTAAGATCACTAAAAAAATGGTTGCTCTCAAATGGGGGTAGGGGGATCCAACCCTACATAATTATACTTGTGGTCAAGAGATCCGAGTCAGATCCTAGCCCTGATCATAAAATGAAGAAAAGGAATGTTTTAGTGATTGTCCTGCAAACTGTTTATTAAGTACCTATTAAGTGTCAAATAATTATGGTATTTATGATACACAGCAAAAAGAACAAATCTACTGCCACCACATAAGTTCTTTCTGATTAGCAGCATCGGGTCTTTCATATGTCATTTTCCTACCGAAAGAACAGCACATACATAGTATTTGATACAATGGAATTTAATAAAGTTAACTGATGCATGCAATTTGACATTAAATATCTCTAGACTTCATGAAATCTAAGCCAATTCTTCAAAAGATTTATTAGAACGAGGCTAGTTGTGGACAACTTTGTGGAAAAGGAAATCCAATGGGTCCTGTGAGGGGAATCAAACAAAGTACAAAATGGCTGTCTACTACTGAGCTATGTCTCACAGATGATTGAGATGTTTTTATTTCCCAGATATGAAGTCTAAAGTGAATGGATTATGTGTTGCCCGTAAAACAGTTTAAATGTGTATCAAGAGATTCTGAGAAATTCCCTCACTGACCATCAGCCCACATTACACATCTTAAACAAAGAAAAAGAACATCAAAACATTTTCCATAAAAACTGAAATAATATTTATCAAATATTTGATCCCAACAGTCATATCGAAATACAACCAATCCTTTTTTTCATATTTCTTTCAATTGGTTTGAACTTCCTGTTTGTAGAACAAAAATAAAGAAACCGTCTGTTCCACGCTGTTCTCGAAAAGTGAACTCTTTAAATTGTAACACTTAGGAATTTAAGGAAAATGAGTAATGCAAACAAGGCTCATGAGTTTCAATTTGTGTAAATATTAAAGTATTTGCCAGTTAATCTGCCTGTTGACTTTGACGGGGACGACACAAGAAAACAATGGCGAAGACATCAGTATGGACTTGCAAGCTTGGTTGCAGACGCTGTCACAAGACAAACAGTGACTGTGTGCTTGCTAACCTTCCACGGTGTTATGTGAAATGCTTACCAATGCAGTGGGCTGCTAGCTACAACTAATGATTTTCTCAATTCTATATTGCATCGGTCCATAATTCCAGTCTTAATGGAATGTATATTTGAATGGGACTAATTCCAGACTTAATGCTATTTTATATTGCATAGGTCCTTAATTCTAGTTTTAATGGCAATTTATATCTCGAATGGGACTAATTCCAGTCTTAATGCTGTTTTATATTGCATAGGTCCTTAATTCTAATTTTAATGGCAATTTATATCTTGAATGGGACTAATTCCAGTCTTAATGCTGTTTTATATTGCTATGGACTATAATTTCAGTCTTGATTAAGTTCATGTAATTTTATATTGCTAGGGACTAATTCTTGTCTTAATGTAGTTGTATATCGCTAGGAACCAATTATTCTCATCTTAATATAATTTTATATTGCTAGGGACTAATTTTCATCTAAATCCAATTTTATATTGCTATGGACTAACTTTCATCTAAATCCAATTTTATATTGCTATGGACTAATTCTTGTCTTAATGTAATTGTATATTGCTAGGGACTCTTCTTAATATAATTTTACATTTCTAGGGACTAATTTTCATCTTATTGCAATTTTATATTGCTAGGGACTCTTCTTAATATAATTTTACATTTCTTGGGACTAATTCTCATCTTATCACAATTTTATATTGCTAGGGACTAATTTTAATGCTTTTTTATATTACTAGGAACTAAATCTCCTCATAATGCAATTTTATATTGCTAGGGACTAATTTTCATCTTAATGCAATTTTATATTGCTAGGGACTAATTTTCGTCTTAATGTAATTTTATATTGCTAAGCACTATAATTCAAGTCTTAGTGCAGTTTTATACTGTTAAGAACTTTAACTCTTGTCTTGATGCAGTTTTATAAATTACTAGAGACAAGTTCAAGTCAAATCTGTTTTATACTGCTTGCGACTAATAAAAGTCTTTGCTGATAGCATTGGTAATGACAACAGGGTCCTTCTCAAAAGTAGTCTATAGTAAAATTCCATGTGATCACTTTTCAAGAAACAAAACATTATCAAAAATTGCTTTCCCTTTTGAGTTCAATCCACATGATGCCTAAACCATTAATTACATTAACGTTACACTGTAAAAGAATGGGAGTCTGTTCTGTGATGATGAATCAGATTTTAACCATGCATGTATTGAAAAGTTTTAATAAAACATTTATACCCTCCTACACAGTGAATGAAAGATCAAAGAAGAGGTGATTTCAGAGGAAAGCAGACATGGTTATATCAAAGACAGGTCACACATGCAGGTAATTCAATTCATGAAAACAATTAAGCTTGGTTACTTAATCATGCTTAGGGATAGGTTTAATACTAATTGAGTCATATTATCTTTTACATTGTTTCCCTCTACAGTTAGGTAGGAAGGAAGGAAATAAAAAATTTATGGATTAAAAGTTATTTCATTAACACAACAATAAAGCTTAATTGATTAAGTCAGCATTTTTTTTCCAGTTTATTAGGTTGGGAAACAACCTCAGACTCTGGAGAATAAATATTTTAGAAAATTGAGTTTGGACCTAGTGAGTGTGCTTGAACAGACTGATAATTTGATATATGGGACCAACTTAAAGTGATTGAAGCAGATGGCTTTTATATACAGGTTGAAATACATGCGTTTGTACCAGTGACATAGCATGAGTTGTCTGTTCCTGGGGCAAGGCATGTATTGCATCCCCTAAAAATACTGTAAAATGTTACACGTTAATGATCATTTGAATGTTGAAAAACTGTGTTGAATGTCCGAACATTAGAAGATTTTCTGTATGAAAGAGGGTAGGTGGGTGGGTAGGGAATGCACTTTTTTTTTAATTTATTATTACTACTTTATTATTTTTCTTTAGAAATTTTGTGCCCAGGGTGCCACCCTCACCATGCCACTGATTTGTACTATTAATGGATCTATCTAAAGTGGCTTTTATAGTCAGGTGATTGTTATATACAGGTAGGTGTAGACCAGTTTCAACTAAATATTTGACTCCCTATACCCAATTCCTTTTCTAGGATTTAGAATAGAAAATTTGCAAACCAAGAAATAATAATAATATATATATTTTTTCTAATGACCTCTCTTTAGCACATTTATCCATTAATCATCAGCTATTGGATGTCAAACATGTGGCAGTTTTTACGTGTAGTTAGTGTGAGCCAGCCTCTGGTGGGTTTTGAACCCCTGTCTTGAGCTTGAGAGTCCAATGTCCCACACTGGACTACAGAGTCTCACTCTAATGATAATAATAATAATGTCCCAAACACATTAAAAAAAAATATCTCAGATTGGAGTATTGATTTTTTTCTGATGTAGTTAATTGAAAAACAACATTGACGAAGTGATCGTTGTTTACCCTGTCATTCATGAGGACCATGGGTAATCTTTAAAAAAATAACAGCAATTATCTGTATTCTTTGGGGAGGAAGGAATGTAAAAATATGTCTTCATTTACTAGGTTCATTGGTATGAATTTGTTTTTTAAATTTTCTCTTGACAACTGGTTAAGCTTCAGTTACAAAGTGCAGTGAAGAAAATTTGTTTTTGAAATTTTGTCTCAACTACTTGTTAAACTATGGTTTGAACTTTGCTCAGATGACCCAATACAAACTGGAATGGCAAAAAATGGACATTATAGCTAAGAGATTGTAAGTAATGTATAATTTTAACTGTCAAAAACGTTTTATTAGTCCGAAAAAAAGTTACAATAGGTAACAATTCAGATTATGGTCTTTAAGGGAAAGATTCTGTATTCATTTACAACTAAAAAAAAAATACCTCTTTCCAACAAACAAAAAATAGCTGGACAGTGACAATGAATGTTATGGTTTGAACATTGCCTCAGGTTATCAGGACAAATTTGGTGTTGAGAAACCCTCAAACAATGGAAAAACACAATAGGAAGATTCGGTATCTTGTCTAGGTGGTAATTTGTCTATCACAGGGTATATCTTGTACATGAAGAACATCTCATTATCTGTCCCTCCATAATTATATTCATCCAGTAATGCTGTTCAAGATATTCTAATGTAATAACCAGTAATCAGATATTCTGTGGTATTTGAAAAATAAACATTTAAAAGAGAAGACAAATAGTGAATGATGGACATGACTGCAGTGTTATTAGTTACAACAACATTTCAAGTAATTCACCAGTTATTGTGTGTGGGTGTTGCTTCCCACAACTATAAGATTAGAAACAAACAGGCCAGTGATTCAAGACTCAAGCTAGGTCTGAATTTTAGGAAGAAGTCACTTCTCCCTCCTAGTCTCATCAATTCTTCTGACTAGACCCATTTGCAGTTTGGGCTATTTTCCATTCCAACCAGAGGTCCACAACTGGTTTATCAAAGGCTGTGGTATATGCTGTCCTGTCTGTGGGACAGTGCATATAAAAGACCCCTTGCTGCTTATCAGAAAGAGTAGCCTATGTGGCAGCAGCGGGTTTTCTCTAAAAATATGTCAGAATGACAATGTGATTGACGTCCAATAGCCGATGATAAGATAAAAATTCAATGTGTTCTAGAGGTGTTGTTAAATAAAACAAACTTTACTTTTATTTTGGTTTTACAGTTATGAGCTTATTGGTGAAAATACTGTAAGGAGAATTCCAAATGGATTAGAAGTGAGATCGATAGACATTGTGCCAGCACAGAGAATAAAGGTGAAGAATGGTGACCTTATTGGCGTCTACTATGGTTACTACAGGTCACACCTGCCCTATGATCCTTGCTCCGATGAAACCGTCCGTGTCCTCATGATAAATCGGCAGGGCAAACCTCTTTTTAAAGTGGAAGACGTGGCTAGGTTTGAAGAGGACATTGGCTGTGCGAGGTTTTCGTTGAGAGCCATCATTGCTCCACTGCCAGTAGTAAGTAGTAATACAAAGTTCTCATTTAACTCCATCATTGCTCCACTGCCAGTAGTAACACAAAGTTCTCATTTAACTCCGTCATTGCTCCACTGCCAGTTAGTAACACAAAGTTCTCATTTAACTCCGTCATTGCTCCACTGCCAGTTGTAACACAAAGTTCTCATTTAACTCCATCATTGCTCCACTGTCAGTAGTAACACAAAGTTCTCATTTAACTCCGTCATTGCTCCACTGACAGTTGTAACACAAAGTTCTCATTTAACTCCATCATTGCTCAACTGCCAGAAGTAAGTTGTAACATAGTTCTCATTTAACTCCGTCATTGCTCCATTGCCAGTTGTAAGTTGTAACACAAAGTTCTCATTTAACTCCATCATTGCTCCACTGCCAGTAGTAAACTGTAACACAAAGTTCTCATTTAACTCCATCATTGCTCCATTGCCAGTAGTAACACAAAGTTCTCATTTAACTATGTCATTGCTCCATTGTCAGTAGTAAGTTGTAAGTTCTCATTTAACTCCATCATTGCTCAACTGCCAGTAGTAAGTTGTAACATAGTTCTCATTTAACTCCATCATTGCTCCATTGCCAGTTGTAAGTTGTAACACAAAGTTCTCACTTAACTCCGTCATTGCTCCATTACCAGTAGTAAACTGTAACACAAAGTTCTTATTTAACTCCATCATTGCTCCACTGCCAGTAGTAACACAAAGTTCTCATTTAACTCCATCATTGCTCCACTGCCAGTAGTAAGTTGTAACACAAAGTTCTTATTTATCACCATCATTGCTCCACTGCCAGTAGTAACACAAAGTTATCATTTAACTCTGTCATTGCTCCATTGCCAGTAGTAACACAAAATTCTCATTTAACTCCGTCATTGCTCTACTGCCAATAGTAAGTTGTAACAAGCCTGGCTTCCCACCATTTCAAATTACCACCCTATACTTTCTACAAATTACCACCCTGTTCTTTATACAAATTATCACCCTGTACTTTATACAATTTACCACCAAGTACTACCTATAAATTACCACCGGTACTTTCTACACATTATCACGAGGTTCATTCTACAAATTTAAACTCAATAATACCAAATTTCAGATTTTAAAATGCAAAAAAAAAATAAGAAAAAAAGATATATCAATTTAAGTACACATAAGAGCATCTGCAAATCTGCAATTTAGAACAAAATCCAGGACCCTCTAAAATTATTGAGACTTTGGTCACTTGTTTGTCAAAACACTAATTCATATTTTAAAAAAATATTTCCTTTGAAATTTCTAATTGTTTTTGTTGTGATTTTTTTCTTTCAGACATCATGAAAGGAAATGACAGAATCAAGAGGTGGCTGTGTTTTTGACCTGGAAGTCATCCAGTTTTATATTTATATAATATTTATTAATGTGTTTTTCATTCAACAAACAAAAAAAAAGAAGAAAAAAAAGAAGATATTTAATGATAATTTTCTCTTGAATTGTACATAAATTTAGAGATATTTATGCATTATAGAATATTTTTAACTTTTGTACATTTTCTAACAACAGTATTGCTATGTATGTATCTGATTTTCAATAAAAGGTATTACAAATGATGGTGTAATGTTTATTTTAAAAATCAAAACAGGTGATTGGTTAGAAGTTAAAAATAAAAATTTATATATTCTGAAATTCAGTGAAATTAGCACCTCAAAACTGTAAATCTTTCCCAAATATTAATGAGTGTTGAAGAAATATAGGATTTTATGTCTCAGTTCGATGAAACCCCAAGAGTTTGATGTAACAAGTGCTGCATGTGAAAACTATGGCTTTTTATTTTGTAATAATTCATGCTAACAAGTGTTCTCTTATTTTAAAAAAACCTGTGCAGTGGTTAAACTGTCTGACTCACGGCTGGTAGGTACTGAGATCAAATTTCAGTCCAGGCATAGGATTATCGCGAAACTGGCTCCAACACAGTGCTTCGTAAGGCTCGGTGATTAAGTTAAAGTTTGTTTTATTTAATGATACCTCTTGAGCAAATTCATTTTTTATCTTATCGACTATTGGATGTCAATCATATGGTCATTCTGACATTTATTTTAGAGGCCACATAGGCTACTCTTTCTGATAAGCAGCAAGGCATCTTTTATAAGCACCATTCCACAGACAAGTCAGCACATACCACAGCCTTTGATGAACCAGCTTAGGGATCTCCTTAGCCATGGAAAAATAAATTAAATTTTTCTTTAACTTCTTTCCTTTTGAAAATATCGAGGGTCCCACAGTATCTGTAGCCTAAGGGTATACAAAATCTTAATCCAATACTGCTTGTAATTTTATAGTTCAACCTATACTCAGGAGCATTGGAACTGGGGGGGGGAGGGGGCGTCGTCAGCCCTCCCAATAATTCTCATAAATATGTTCCTTATTCATTGTTGAATTATTCACTAGCAAATTCTGTTAAGAAAATGGAGCAGCCCTCCACCCCCCCATCCCCCGTAAATTTCGTACCAGTGCCCTTGCTATACTTATTTTCAAAATGTTATATCCTCGCGTATTGTCTGTCCAAAATATATTTCTGGGGTGTGTTTTCAGCCTAGCCTACATAAATGGTTTTTATTCATCGTTGAATTATTCACTGGCAAATTCTGATGTTCAGAAAGGGAGCATCCTCCCCCCACCCAATATAAATTTCGTTCCAACGTCCCTGCATTGTTGGCATTCCTGCAATTGTTTTAACATGCCTTTTTAATAATAACAGTAAAACAAAAACGTCATAATACGCGACCACTATCTATAACTTACGTCACAAGAATGTGAGCGCGCATCTCCTTTTTGATAGAGTGTACATAAACTCCTTTTGAAGTATATCTCTTTTATTAGCGCATAACGCATTTTGTACACAACGCCCATTTTCAATTCCTGTTTCCGCCCTTGTACAACATGACTGAAGGGATGTGTGTTTGGCGTTAAAAGCCTAACGCAAACGGCACCTCCAAAACATGCTTTTCCGAAATAAAAACGTGTTTTCGACGATTTTCTTTCCCGTGTGCGTTGATGGAAAACTGAACATTTTAGCTAAACATGTTTCGCGAAACAAACATGTTTGATTTTCAAAATACGTGCAGGTGTTTCTCTTAGACTACTTTCGCTTTGGCGTGTCCTGCTAAACAAAAACAAACTCCTCGTGTGACGTCAGTCAAAAATGAACCAATGAGCAAACTACTAGCAAACGAGTAGCAGCCACTTTATTTCAAAATGGCGATATCCAGTACTGACATCACTGTAATGTGACGTCAGGTTTTCCCCCACTCTTTTTGTTTCGCCGTGTGCGTTAGCTGTTTCCGACGTTTGATCGAAACAAGAAACACGTTTCTGTTTCAGGAAAACATGTTTTTGAGTGCCGTGTGCGTAAGGCTTAAATTATGCTACATGTGCAGGCGTGACAATAAGGTACAAGGGTGTATTGTGTGTGGCTCAGAGTCGACCATAGCTTGCCGGCGTGCATATGTGTCTACAACGTCAATTGATTGTGACGTCACAACGTTTTCAACTTCACTCTCGCCATAAAAATAATGAAAAAGTCAGCATACCGTTCGCGCCTTTTTAAAAAGGCTTATGACTAATCATGTCGTCATATCATCTGTTGGAAGAGGAAAAAATTAAGACCTTTCTAGATGAGAACCGTGACATCCTGGTGGATTACTTGTACGGTTTACCACAAGATTTGTTGTGTCGTCTCGGAATACACAGTGTACAAAAAAACTGCGTCAAGATAGTTAGAAACAACTGCACAATCAACGACAGACTGCAAAAGGTGTTCTTAAACGAACCACACAAGAAACCACCCGAAGTTCCAGAACAAAATTTAAAAGAAATGAACGAAGGCGAGATATTTCTGGAACTAGTCAAAGATATTACAAGTGAATTAGATGTGAACGTGTTATGCTACAAAATTTTGCGAAACATATGTCGTCTTACTAATAGTGATCGAAGCATTCTTTTTCTAACCAGAGGAACTCGTGATGAAAGGTATTTAATTTTGAAATTCATCGTGACCCAGACATCAACATTTGAGGAATCGCTTACGACAGAAGAAACGGAAATAAAACTGCCTTTCGGAAAGAGTGTCGCAGGTCATGTGGCACAGACTAAAACAACGGTTATTTTAAAAGAAGCCTATAATGATCAAAGATACGATCGTGAAATGGACAAAAAAACCGTTTACCGGACACACAGTATCGTATCTAAACCTATTTTGAGTTATGACGGCGAATGCATTGGTGTTGCTGAAATAGTTAACAAAATTGGCGTAGATTCATACGAATTTAGTCCGCACGATATTCAGGTGTTTGGACGCTACTTGATGTTCTGTGGAATTGGACTTTCAAATGCCCAGCTGTTCGAGATGTCGGTAAATGAATACAAACGGAACAGAGTCATGCTGAGACTGGCTCAAAGTATCTTTACAGAGCTAACAGACATGGACAAACTGATGCAGAAGATCATGGTGGATGCTCTAGAAATAACAAAGTGCCAGCGATGCAGTGTGTATTTACTGGAAGACCTCGAGGAATCATTTAACAAACTCACTGATATTACGAAATTGCAAAGAAGAAAAAGCAGATTACTCTGCCATGTGGACGTCAATTTCTCTCCAAAGTATGATTTAAGTGTCGAAGATGAGGGCATGGTAAAGACTGTAGGTGGTTCCGAATACCCCGAGTGTAAATGTCATCAAGTAGCAAAAGATGTGGTTACTTCAGAACAATTCATTAACATTACAGATATTGATAGTGATAGTAAATATGGAGTTCCAGGTTTTCAGGAATGTGATGGAATACAAACAAAAAATATCTTGTGCATGCCGATTTATCACAGTAAAGGTCAGATTATCGGTGTTATTCAACAGGTTAATAAGATTAACGGAAAACCGTTTAACGAATCCGATGAAAACCTCATCAACACATTTTCTGTTCTAATAGGTCTTGGTATTCACAACTGCGTTATGTACGAGCACGTATGTAAGCTGATGGCAAAACAGAAAGTTTCATTAGAGGTTCTTTCGTACCACTCCTTAGCGCAACCAGATGAAACTAAGAGTCTTATTAACGGAAGCATCCCAGAAGCAGACAGTTTGAAAATATACACTTTTGAAATGGATGATTTTCCTATAGATGAACTGGATTTGACCAAGGTTGTTATTCGGATGTTCTTGGAAACGGGCATCATAGGGAAATACAAGGTTCGTTATGATGTCCTTTGTCGGTGGACCCTCAGTGTCAAAAAAAATTATTTTCAACCAGACTGTCATCACAATTGGCGTCATGCGTTCAATGTGTGCCAAACGGCTTTTGCAATGCTGTATACTGGAGGATTGATAGATTTGTTTGATGATCTCGAAGTGTTTGCTTTACTGGTGGCATGTCTTTGTCATGATCTCGATTACACAGATCCATCCAGTACAAACATGGAATCTCCGCTGGCATCTCTTTACAGCACGTCTGTGATGGAACATCATTATTCTGACCAATGCATAATGATACTTAATAGTGAAGGAAATAACATCTTTGGATCACTGAGTTCAGAAAACTACAAAACACTGCTCATTTTAGTCGAAAATGCAATTCGGTCCACAGATCTTTCGGTTTACTTCAAGAGGATGGACGAATATAAAGGTACATATTCTAATATCAGGGCCCGCGGAGTGCATGTGAAAGTGAGGGGTGGTGTAGGGGGGCTGAAATGTAGGTGACCGAAGGGCATAAGCTTTCCCAGGCGCGGTGCATTATTTCCCAGGCGCGGTGTTCAAATGTGATGGTCAATAGTACTGAGGAAAAAAATGGTTAATTTTCTCGTCCTTCCACTTGGAAAATGTTAATAAAAAGTCTGGGTCCACTACTGGTTCCTGCAAGAACCCCCACATACTTCGAAAACTCCGGATTTTGGCCACTTTATTTTGTCACCGAGCCTGAAAATATTTTTATTCAGCAAAAGTTTTTGTGATTTTTTTTTATATGTACCTTAAAACGTGTAGTCCCCCGCCCCCACTATTCCGCGGTGCCTGAATATACATATCCATGGCTTGTGGATCATCCATAAAGTTTAAGTATAGGGTGTGATAGAAATATCCAGTGTCAGACTGGGCCACCGTGATAACATTTCCTAGTGGGTCCCAAAGTGACAGGGAGCGGCAGGAATCCTGCGTATTTAATGCAATATTTCGCTAAAAAACTCCTAAATAAAATATGTGCGTGTCATGGTTGACGCAAAATATTTCCGTTAGTCGACTTTCTTTTTCTTTTAAATACACATAATCCTATTAACTACTAAATCTCACTTTTATATCACGCAACACGTTTTAACTGAAGCATGGTATAGGAACTTCCATGCTGAGTCGATCGATTTCTTTTCACATTTAAAAATTAGAATTGTTCAAATTTCAAGATTTCAAGAAATGTTTTGCAGTTACAAAAATATTCAGACATTTCAAAAGAACGGCTAATGGATGGAATACCCGTCACATGACTCGAAATATATACGTCACACCTCCTTCAGCAGTAAAAACTGTTATTTTTCCAATTTATATGACCGTGAGCATAATGCATTATTATTTTTAAAATATTGATAATAAGTGAGATGCAGAGGTTATGTAAATAGTTGAATGAAGTATTTCTATGGAAAATCAAATGTTTATATTTAAAGTGAATTATTTGTCCGTGGGACTATGCGTTTAAGTGGGATTTAGCGGACTTTTACAGGTTTCCCCGGTAGAAATGTTTGACCCAGTCTGCCACTTTAAATACCTATGTTTTTTTTGTTTTATTATGTTTTTTTAATTATTATTTTAAAACAGAAAAAAATGTATAATGTTTATTAAATAACGTGTAATATTAGTTGTTTACGTACAATTTAGAATTGATCTGAAAAAAGAAAGTTGGAGTTAAGATTTCATATTGATAGGTCCACACATGTTTTTTGTTTTTATTTTTTTTCTTAATATTTTTCATGTTTAAAAAAATAAATGAAGACCGTCAGGTATTTCTGCCACACCCTGTATTTTAGAAGGTGGAATGGTTCGTGAACAAGCATGATGAAACATTGCAAATTTAAGTGAAATAGCAGTAGCGGATCTAGGAGGAGAGTCCAGGGGATCCGGACCCCCCCTTTTTTATACCATTTTTGGCGTTGAAGGACGTGAAATTTAACCTTTTTTTCCTCAGTCCTATTCACTCATCACATTTGCCCCCCCCCCCCCATGGATTGGGCGTGGGGGTAAGGGTGAGGTAGGTGGTAGTATCAGGAAACCTATCTTCCACATGTCACTTTTCGTAAGCACCATAATTTTTGGTATATTTTAATACTGATTCATAATACATGCTCTCCTTTCAACTCCGCCTTCAAGTAGATAATGCATTCCTTGTCAAGGCTCGAAATTGACAGGAGGCAGGTGGCATATGCCGCTCAAAACGCCCAATATGCTTTCTGATTTTCAGTTTAGAAAGCAATTTTTTGCTTCGCCATTTTATTTTTTAAAAATATTTTCTAATTATATTCAGGATTTCTATGAGCTTTACATCAGCGTTTGTCACAATTCGTAAGTATTCTTGTAGAAAAAGTTTACATGAAATTAGTGTACATAGATAAAACAAAAATACCTATACCTATAGTCCAAAACTGCTTGTTTCAAGGATTTGCTTCTCAATTAAAATCTGACAAGCAAATATTGCTTCTCAATCCTAAAAACTATTTTCGAGCCTTGCCTTGGATCATACATGTAGGTAATGCATTCCTGGTCCTGGATCATGTAGGTAGCACATTCCTTGTTCTGAATGATGTGGTAGGTAATGCATTCCTAGTCCTGGATCATGTAGGTAGCACATTCCTTGTTCTGAATGATGTGGTAGGTAATGCATTCCTTGTTCAGAATCATGTAGGTAGCACATTCCTTGTTCTGAATGATGTGGTAGGTAATGCATTCCTTGTCCTGGATCATGTAGGTAGCACATTCCTTGTTCTGAATGATGTGGTAGGTAATGCATTCCTTGTTCTGGATCATGTAGGTAGCACATTCCTTGTTATGAATGCAAGACTGGAAATAAGTGCTCGGTCACGGACGTCCGGTACAAAATTGTCGTTTGTCAAGTTTTGACAGTCACAAATTTAATATCAGCGGTAATTTTGTCCGCCACAAAATCAGTTGTTTTTGTGTGTAATCATTTCGATGCTGTACGTTTAAAATGCATATTTTTAGGAGTTTCAAGATCATACATGTGCTTTCTTACGCCTAGCGGTAACTGAACAGTCGCCACTACATTTACCGGGTAAATCTATTAATAGACCGGATCAAGTCCGATGACTCTGTAAATAATACTTTGAACTCCCCGAATCCGTAATCGGCCTAAATGACCTAAATAACCGAATGACCTAAATAACCTGCGAATGACTTAAATAACCGGCAACATTAGCTTGAAGTCGCCAAAACTTTTGATGATTTTTGTTAACGTCCACCTGTCCCTTCCCCATCAGTGTCATTAAATGATATCGGTTGATAATATAGAATTAGCGGTGTAAATGGGATTTTGATATGCTTCTAAAACATGTAACGTCAGCATGCTAATGTCACGTGATTGGTCATGAAGGCAAGACGTTGAACAAAATCGCATCATTTTTCAAAAAAAAAAAAAAACCGTCGCCTCCCAGTACTTGTTGTTCTGTTGATACCTCATATACAAACCCTCCGACTTTTGAGAAAAAGCTTGTTAGAACGTAACATTCCAGTACTTTATATGCAATTATTTTCGCGGCTAAAAAAAAATTGCGTTCGAGCTTTCATTGTACTTTTTCGCGAGAAATATTTTCGTGACCATGTCCCCAATAATAAAAAAGAATTAAAAAAAGGAACATTTACCACTCTTTTCAGTTACAGTTTCATTTATACATTTTGACATTATCAGCATACTATCCCTGTTATATATATTTCCAATAAGACCTGTTATCGATTGAAACGTGCATGATGCAACTTTTTAAACAAATAGTATTTATTGATTGTACACTTAAGTTTCCGTTCAGATTAACTAAGAATATTCATAATTATTAATGAATAATAACATATAATCTTTGTAAAAACAAAGAAAACTGAAATCCGCATTCGTACGAAATCTCGGTAACTTTTTGAATGTATTACGAATTTAGTGTAATTTAGTGTTCATAGCCAAACCGGAAATAAGATAGCGCGTAATTGAATTCGCGGCACTATTAGTATGTTCGCAATTTTCGTGGTATATTTTATTCGCAATTTTTTTTTTTTTTTTGTATCTACAGAGTACTTTGCTGAAATGGGTAAGTGATGATTTGATACAAACAAATGCGTCCACGTGGTTGAAAAATGAAAATAATTCGAAAGTTGAAGTATCTGTGATGAGGTGTGCAATAAAAAAAAAAAAAAATTTATTCTTTAAAACTAATATTTATTTATTTCAATATTAAATTTAATTTGGTGACAAGTACGTTTTCATTTTTGAGTGGCACAAATTGATTGACATAGGACATTTTGAAAGGCACGGATCAAAAAATTATTTCCAGTCTTTTAACATCAGTTGCTACCTTTCACAAACTGAACACAACAATGTATTTTAATTACTGCCTGACTAATAATAATTTATTTCCTGTCCTAGCTAAAGACATAACAAAGCCTCATTTTTGAAAAGCTTATTTTCTTTTTTCAGAACATTTCAATTACTTAATATATAAACATATTTGACTAAAATCCACATTCTCTGGTCAATTTCAATTTTAATTATCTATAAGTGTTAAAAATAATTCCTGACATTAGTCATTATTAATTACCTTTTGGTTTATGATCACAAAAGGACAAATTTCTGTGTTAAATGTCCTAATTAGAGGTCAAACATAGTAATTATTTTACTGTTGAATTATCTCTTATAGTTATATTAAAAAGATATCTCAAAAAATATAATAATTTATATAATGCAATTGTGATTACAACTTTAGTGTTTTGTTGTCAGTGTCAAATGGTGTCAAATAGCACAGAACTATATGAATCTCACTTACCTGCTTCAAGACTAGGTTCTCCATTATCAAAGTACTCTGGAGCTATAATACTGACTAGTTGAGTAAAGAGGGCCACAAAAGGCAAACGTGAAATCAATACAACTGACTGAAATAAAACAAGACAGACTAACACAGTTGTTAAACAACACATATGGAGAAGCATCTACTTTGATTTGTATTAACTTAGCATACTCACGTCCAATTAAGCTTATATGCTTATATAAATACCATCTAATATATAAACAACATGAAATATCTAACGAGAGATTCAAAAACATGCACAACCATGGCTTGGTTGTACATGTTTTGTGAAATTAGTCTTCAGTAATTATGATCTTCCCATTTGAATTAATAAAATAACAAATTTAAAGTCTTGTGTAAAACACATGGAGAAGCAAGCTATTTGTTAAATCCATGTTAAATCTAAACATATTGTAAAATATTTAATTTTCGCAGGGACTTAATTTTCGCGCTGTTCACACAAACGTATTTAGGGCGAAATTAAGAACCCATGATAAATTAAACCTGATTAAACTTATGGTCTGACTTTCAAAATATGATCAATCAACGGTCACGCTTCAGAGCGTATATAACAATAACTTGTGAAAAAAAAACATAAAACACCCATCACATCATGCAAGTTTATGTTCTTGTTTAATGTTGAGTGTTATAATTTATGTTTGATAATTTTTAAAAACTAAATTACTTGTTTTATTGCACTTTGACCGCCATCTTTGTTTTATTTGAGTATCTGAATTGGGTGATTACTAATACTGTGACCGCTGAACTTTTAGTTTCACTGTACACGCAGAATGAGTGACTGGAAGGACGGGCAAGGATTAAAGATACCGGACTAATTAAACTGATATTTTGCTGTTCTATTACATGAATAATAATTTTAATACGATGTTAAATGTTTGTTCCTTTCTTTCTGGAATAATATTTCACGAGTGCCAAGTTATATCTACACCGCCCATGTGATATAATGGACGACACTATCGAATGGTGTATGCCATTTGCATTTTGACATGTTCACCAAAATAAATGGTTCGATTTTTAAAAATATGAATTGGCCAGAAATTTACTAATACTATTATGTAATTTATATATGGTATTTGAAAAAAAAAAGGTTTTGTTTAACCAAGGATATGCGAAAAATTAATTCCACGAACATGGCAATTTATTTTTACAGCGAAAATTACACCTCTCGAAAATAAAGCATTTTACAGTACACTTGCTACATGTCCTTTTGGTGTATCATGTAATCTTCAGTAATAGATAAAGTATGCTCCATTCATTTTGTCTAATAACTGTTTGCAAGTTTTTGTTTCAATACTTTGTAATAAATATGTTTCCTGATGATTTGAATACAATATCACATAGAAAATATATGAAAGTGCATGCATTACAAATGCTAACCTTCTGAAAATATCCTCTTCGTATTGATCTGTCTTTGGTTTGACGAAAATAAACAAAACCATAGTAATGAGCATTGTCAGTCTGCAAAAAAAAAAAATATATATCAATCATTATATGAACCCAGTGCACAAAGTACAACAATATCTTTATAAGCTACATTGTACAGTAATGAACAATGAACAAAAGCATTGCATGTCTATGTACATAACTCTAAAATACATTGTTAGTTCTTGTTAATTGACAATTTTAAGCATGTTTACTTTATTTTCGTTCCAACCAGTGGTCCACAACTGGTTCATCAAAGGCTATGGTATGTGCTGTACTGTCAGTGGACGGTGCATATAAAAGACCCCTTGCTGCTTATCAAAAAGTGTAGCTCGTGTGGCAGCAGCAGGTTTCCTCTAAACAAATATGTCGGAATGACCATATGATTGACGTCCAATAGCTGATAATAAGATAAAAATCAATATGTTCTAGAGGCGTTGTTAAATAAAACAAACTTTACTTTTTTGTTTACATTATTTTATTTTTGTTTAACATCACTTTATAAATTGTTTCAAATGGAAACCACCCAGGAATGAAAGACTATTTTTCAAACATTGGTATTTAGAGAGATAGATCCACCTGCAAAGACACTGGACAATCTCTGTTATACTGACAATGAGCTGGAATTATCTGTCTACGACCTGGACACTGACGAATCCGAAAATGAAAGTGTGTGTCACCCATGCATCCTGACAAAAGAAGATGTATATTACAATCTGATAAAACACAAAGAAATAACTCTAACAAAATCAGTGAAGTTTACTTCATCATGACAGTTGTATAATACATGAAACAAATTTTATAAACATTTCAATTTTCATTGCAATGTGCTTAACCTCAATTTTACCTTCAGATGAACTGGAAGATAAAATACAGTGGTCAAAATATATCATTAAATTGTAGAAGTAACGTTATTTTAGAGTATTACCTCTGAAATTTACCTCAACTCCTATGCAATTAAATTTCGAAAATTTATCACTGGCTGATACATTTAAAAGTTGGAAAACTTTAATTAAATTTGAAAAAAATAAAACATATAATACATATATAATAATTTTTAATATATTATAATCTTCAGAGACATAAAAATAGTCTATCACTATTAGATTTTATGATGTTGATTAGATATATCTTTTATATTTAATACACATACATAGATCAATATACGTTATATTCTAGTAATACTCAGTGAAATAAATCCTGAAGTTGAAAATAAGTACGAGTATTTTCCATCAACAAATTGGGAACAAAACTTTTTTTGGGGGGTGGGTGGGTTTAGTGACTCATATTGTGTAGTGCTCATGTGAGACAAAAATAGAAAGCAAAACCGTACACATATGAATGTTACTGGATGGTTTTTTTTAAATTAATATAAATATATCAGTCAATAGTTATTATAATTAAGTCTTAACATTAGACATCCATTTATTAATATGAACTTACCTGAATTGGAATCAGGAAAAGACAAATAACAAATACTTGATTTCTGAAAATAAATAAATCAAGTCATTTTAAACTACAGATGCACTGGATAAAAGATCTTTTAAACAATATTTTTTTCTTTATACTTTTTTTTCTCCAATGGATATCTTTATTCAAATAGTTTAATTTTTGTTTTTGTTTTATTAGACCTTCCCATTAAACAGGTTTATGGTAGCTAAAGTTAAATAGGACATAAGACTTTTTGTTGTTACAATTATATCCAGCCATCAGCATTGGTAGAACTCAAATATAATTTTCAGTCTTTTAAATACACATATTTGTAACAAAGTAAA
>JAULBS010070552.1:0-21754 GCA_032355785.1 Symmetromphalus regularis | reverse complement strand
TAGGGCTAGTGAATTTCTAAGTCGGGCTAGTGAATTTTGAAAATCACTGATCCCATGGCTAGAGGATTTAAAAAAAATTCTAGAAGCCCTGGTACATGTATTCATATGACTTTTGTGTTTCTTACAGGAGTTGAGAACTCAGAATAACATGAGTCCACTGGACAGCAGTGGCAGTACGGCTGAGTTATGACTTGGTGCACAATATATAATACAACATCAGTGTGTACATGTATTCATATGACTTGTGTTTTTCTTACAGGAGTTGAGAACTCAGAATAACATGAGTCCACTGGACAGCAGTGGCAGTACGGCTGAGAGTTGTGCTTCAGAATCATCATCGTCAGCCATGTCACTCTCAGAACAAGAATCATTCAGTCCATCCCATGATCAGTTTGGTTTTCAGTCACCAGAACGACTTGGTTCTTCAGGTATGCAGTTGTGCAACTTTATCAACATATAGCATCATGTATAAATGTTTGAATTAATCATAGTGTGACCCCCAATAGCCGATGTTTACTTTTGTGCTGGGGTTAAATAAAAGAAAAATTATTACAGTGTTTGGGATGCACCAAATATGGGAATGACAAAATTTGGAAGTACTTTAGATTGGGATATGGTGTTAACTTATGGTTAGACAACTAAACTAAACTGACATCAAAGAAATGTATAATGGAACTAATACAAATCAACATTTTAAACATATACTTGTAAACACAATTCTTTAATATTATTGGTAATATGGTATTTAGTAACTTGTTAATTTGAACATAAATGGCTATACCATGTAATATTTTTATAATGAACTAAATCATTAAAAACAAATGTTTTTTAAATTTCAGATGATGATGCAGATCTGATAACATGTTTTTGCATGAAACCGTATTCGGGTCGTCCGATGATTGAGTGCAGTGAGTGTGCTACGTGGATTCATCTTTCTTGTGCAAAAATCCGCAAAACAAACATTCCCGATACCTATACTTGCCAGAAGTGCAGAGACGCTAAGTTCACAACGCGCAAATCATGTCGAATGAGAACAGAAAGCAAACGAATAAGCACATAGCCCCTGAGTATCGCCTGGACTTCTTTTCATTGCAGAATGTGATATTTACAGATTTGTTCCGAGTGTGGCTATATGTGTGCAGGGGGGAGAACTCAAGACGTGCCTTAGGCATTGATATAATTATGCATGTTTGAGAAATCACAAGTGCTATCGCCCAAACAGACATTCCATTTTTTTGTCTTTTCATTGATGCATTTATCATACATGTGACAGCATTTATGATCGTATCATGTGCATCTCATTTCATTTGCGCTATTATATATATATACATATATATCAGATGTTTTTTTGTGTTTTAATTTATCATTTTCATGTTTTTTGTCATGTTCATAATTTTGTTAGTTAAGTCATATCTTTGAAAGTGGGAATTTGTGATTTTTAACAAAATTGATAAGCAAGATTTTTAGAAATGGATCTCCCATCATTTTCAGTATCACATAATTGCATAAAGTCGTTACCCTGAATAATCAAAATTATATTTATAAATATCTTGACATTCTAGTAGACAGGGTTGTGATTTTTTACTTTGCTGGATGTTGCGTAGAGAGTTAATACAGATCTAAATGAATTTACTATATATGAATTCAAATATATTACCAATACAATTTTTCTTATCTTGTGTTTGCTAAATTTATATACCCATCACTATTATGATTGAATGAATGAAATTAAACCACCTGCAGATATGATCCCCAAATTTTATGTGTATATTTATGTTTTGTCTTGTTGTGTGCACCAGATTGTTATTTATGAGATGTTTTGATAAGATTGTTAGATATTGAAAAGTCTATAATAATAATAATAAGTTAAATGTTGTAATTAGGTTTGATGAAAAATAAAAATACATGTCAAAAGAACAGAAACCTCATGCCTTTGAAACGTTACGTGCAATATGTATAACATTTATTTTATTTCACAACTTTTCATATATTATAAAATAATAAATAAAAATTGAGTCACCCAACCAAAAATATAGTTAACTTTGTTTAACCAAATTTTAAATAAAATAAATATTAAAAACCTTTCTTGCAATATTTGTGAAAATGTTACATTTAACCAAACTAATAGCTTGTTGTTGCTAGAAAAGTATGTGGCAGATTTTATGTCGTTGTCTGCAGCACATAACAGGTATTTGTAGATGAAGATCACTGAGATGTTTTTGGGTGGAATATTTAAAAAGAAAAGAAAATAGCTTATTGTCAAATTGCCAATAAATATCCAAAGGAGCCAAATGTTGAACAAAACTGAGTTATTAGTACAAAATAGTTGATCGGTTACGGTAGTTGCTTAATACTGTATAATAAAATCTGGAATTAATAAATTCTAGCAAAATTATTTGTGTACGCATTCGTGTTTAATTGAAAAGCTTAATCCAGTTCCATGTGTTAACAAACTAAATTCATCATGTTTCACATTAGAACTTTCATTCTTTGAAAATTGTATGAATCTGAGGCGACCATTGTCTCATGAGTGTTAAGTTTTTACAATGCCTTAATATATTTACCTTACTAATTAGACCTTGATTTTGGTGTATGTTTTGTTTTATAAAGGCATATAAAACTTAAGTGCTGATTTATCTCATTAAAATGACTGTTCATTTGTTCCAAAAATTTCTAACAAAATGGGAATTAGGCCACATTTGATTATTTTTCAGATTTTTGATCTGGCATTTTGGTACATATGGAATGAAAAATAGAACTCCATTTTTATTTTTAAAAATTTTACTGACCATTTAAAACCAATAATATTTGCATGATAAAATAAAAGTTTGGTAATTTACATGCTTTGTCAAATGCATTGTATTCTGTTCCCAACTGCCACTCAAAATAAATCAACTCTGAGCCAGTGAAACCTGCCGCTTTTCAGGAAATAAAATCAGCATATTATTTTCTGCAAATCAATGACTCAAAACAACTTGTAATACATTTTATTATTTTATATTTACTTCTGTATAAGAGACTTGTTTTTAAAAATTGTAATCAAAAAATGAAATATGTGTGGCCTTATACTCATTAAAAATATTTATATTCAATCTAAATCAGGTCATTCGTCATTTCGACAAACAGGGTGAGTGCTTATAAAACTAAGGCTCTGTCTGCAATCTACAGTATCATTTTTGAAAGGGAGAATGGGTCTTAATATAAAATATTGTTTGCCAATTTAGAAACTGGATATTATACATTAAAAATTAAAAACACTTCAGTCATGGATTTTTCAACCCATGAAACCACTCGCCCCCCAAGACAATATCTGTATGAATGATTTATCTATACTCAACCAAAAAAGAAAGTATGCATGTAATCAGTAGCCATTTATGTCATAAACCAGACGACATTCATTGCAGAAATTGTGGCATTAGATAATCACTCTATTTAGAAAGTGTGTGTGTGTGTGCAGTAATATCACAAGTTGCGCATGGGTTTGCTGCCAATGGACATTACTGTAACAACCCCATAAAACAAATATTTCAACATGCCTACTTTCCTTTTTGGTTGAGAATATATTTTACATTTACAGCTTTAGCACAAATTGTAAAGTTTTATAAGCTCATAAACAAATTTTATACATTTGGATGTTTTCTTTCTTCTGTATAGACTGTTGGTCAATCATTGAAAACCAATTCCATGTACTGGAGAAAGACTTGTTTTGTTAACCTATGAACCATGTCACTTGGTATAAGTAAAAGTGTATTGTAGTATTGTTGTTTCATAGTAATTATTTGAAAGATTTCACTTTATAAAATAAATGTTATTAATTTATGTGGCATTATTGATACTATTTTGTTGTATTCAATGTGTTTGTTTAGGTTTGTTAATAATTATTGATGTTTTTCTATTCGTACTGAGTATACCTGGGAGAGGGGGGGTCACAGCCAACATACATACATATTTAAATTACAGCAATTTATTAAATGAATAAAAATATAGGTTTGCTGTATATTAAGTAAACAAAACATGGAAATTAATATAAAATTTTGACTAGATCTTTGTAAGTAACAGAACCAAATTGTGAACAAAACCCTTGACTGATACCTCTTAAGCTCCCGTATTTCTAAATAGTGAAAATGAGCAGCATTTCCAAAACCAAAAAAACAAGAACGACTTCAAATACTGATTTGTGAAATATTATTTATGCATACAAATAATAATGGATTGTTATAATGGTTTTTGTAGAATATCTTGCTTTTCTGATATTGCCATCTATTTCAACAGCAATTTTCATTTTTTTTTAAATCATCTGTGTGTCACAGACCATGTTTGTTTACATAATGTTCCTGGATCCATCCATGTTTGTTTATTTACATCATGTTCCAGATCCATCCATGTTTACATCATATTCCTGGATCCATACATGTTCATTTGTTTACATAATGTTCCTGGATCCATCCATGTTCATTTGTTTACATAATGTTCCTGGATCCATCATGCTAGTTGAAACTCCAGATAAGGAGGGGTTTTTTTTGGGGGGGGAGGGGGTGGAGAGGGGTGTCATCAAATAAATAAATGATATAATAGTTGTTTATGGAGATTTGGGAAGACCCGTCTGTAAATGATATACACAAACATATGATGACAAAATTGAAATTTGAAAAGGATGATGATCTATCCATTATTCTACTACGATTGGTTTATTTAAATCTGTGTATGCCCAATCATATCTTTGGAAAAGTACCTAATTTATTTACATATATATATTGTTGTAAGAAAATTAATCGTGTTTTGGGATGGAAATTCTTACGTTAAACTGCTGATAAAGTAATAAATAATAATAATGAATACATAAAGTCTGTGGTAGATGTTTGGAAATGTCGGTATTCATATATGAATTAAACTGAATTATGGGAAATGGCTGTGCCAAGGAAATGTTCTGCCAAAATTATTTTGTGTTGGCATAGAAACCCTATGAGGCTGCTTATTTTGAAGTATTATGCAATATTTTTCACTGCAGAAAATCAACAGATGTTGGAGTCACTGTGTGGATATACTCCTAGCATATCATGTGTAATGACTCGACACTATTTTGCAAAATACAATTTATTACGTGAAATTAGTTGTTTGTTGTGTTTTTAAAATTAAAATTTTCTTGGTGATAATACTGATAAAAGAGCAGGGCATATAATCTGAGAGGTAGAGCATCTTTAGGAGTGATAGGTTGAAGAAAAACTCATTGACTTATTTATTCCAGCCGGTAGTCCATAATTGGTGTAACAAATGTTTGTAAGATACCTCATGCTGGTAATCAGAAAGGAAACTTGTTTGATGACACATAAGCTCATTGTTTATTCAGCGGCTATTAGGTGTCTGGCAAATAGTATTTTATGACTCATGGTCTTTTAGAGGAAACCAACTACCACATAGATTACTCTTTACAGTTAGCAGAAAGAGATCTTTTATGTGCTTTCCCACAGACAGGACAGGACATACCGTGACCTTTGATAAACTATTGTAAACACAGGTCAGAGTATGTGGCTTACACCTATCCATTAAGCTTGGTTCGAGCTGGTATCGATATTAAAAACATGCATTGACAGAGATTTTATCCCAATTCCTACCAGTTGTGACACTTAGGCTGGTTGCTAGTCAGAACGAGTATTCTACGTGATTAGTTTTTTTTTATAGACCATGTGTCACAAATAGTGTTATTGTACCAATTAAATAAGTGATGGCAATTTGTTAAAGAAAACCCATTGTTTTTCTAAAGAATATTTGACTTGTGATCTACAACTTGGTGACACGAGTTGTAGAAAGATACAACTTACGATACAAGGGTTTAGGTGCACTATTTTATAATTAGCAACATTGATAAAAGAGGAGAGATGACATGCTTTGGACCATATCATTGTCAAAGGTTTTTAATACTTTTAGCCTGCCATAAAAGGCCCCATTCTACTTCATTGTTTCACCGTGTTAAACACATTTGGCACTCATAAATGTTTAATGTAAAATATGTATCTGTAGAAGATTGAAAATTAGTTTTTAGCACACAAGGCCAAACTTATGATAAAATAGGTCTCTTTCTTGATTCCTAACATGCTTTGTCTTATTTATATGCAATCCAGTCATGATAAAATAAGTATTTTTCTTGATTCAAAGTTCACAGGTTATATTTACTTTGTTCATAAAATGTGAGTCTCTGTGGTCCAGTGGTAGGACATTGGACTCAAGTTCAAAACCCATTAGAGGTTGGCTCACACAAGACTGTCAAAATTACCAAATGTTAAACATCCAACAGCTGATGATTGATAATTCAAAGAGCTATATAAGTGTCGTTTTACAAAATATTTGATGAATGTTTGTACATGATAGAAAGATGTAGATGTTCAACCAATCCTTGTTTTGCTTGGTTTACTGAAACACAGTATTTGATGTTAGCACAGATCGCAATGATACAAATGCCATACTAACGAAATTAGCAAATTGGAAAATTATGATGGAAATAGAACAAAATAACAATTAAATAAACTTTTTATTATACAAATTGTTATCTTTCAGAAGAAACACTGTCTTCACTTTGTTTTGACGGTTGCTCAAATCGATGGCCGAATAATGATTTAAACAGATCATTCCTGAAAAATTAAATGAAAATCATTTACTCAAACTTTTATATGTGATTAATCACAAACAAACCTTTTAAAAATAATTATTGCAAGAATGTTAACAGATTTGCATGTTAACTCCAATATATATATATAAATTTAAGAATATCTGATGACAATACAGATTTCTAAAGTCTGAACTGGCTGTTTTATCGATACCAGGTGAAAAATGGTCGGAAAATTATGCATTTGACAAATGGCCTAGGACAACTGAAGTTAATGACAAATGGCCAAGGACAACTGAAGTTAATGGTTATTCAGGATTTTAGAAAATACAAAGTGGCATGCTCTGTTAAAAAAAGTAAAATCCTGCAGAATAATGGGTGTGAAGCATTAAATGAAAACAAATACTTACTTAGCCTCCTCAGACCATGTAGTCCTGTCCACGGGAGCCATGAAGTTGACCAGTTTGTTATGGACATCATATCTGGAAATGGAAATGTTACTGTCTGCAAATGTTGTTTTCATAAACTATGTATCCTAAAGTACCAAAATGCATCATATTCTGAAATTCATTGTATTTTACCTTCAGGTACTCTGTAAATAAACAGAGACCAATCATATCACACCAAATGTGTTGGCAATAAAAGTCTTCATTTAACAGATGTAAAATAAATACAGAAAGAAAAAAACTAAAATATTTTTTTGGAAAGATGTATAGATCTCTGTTCTTTTACATTAAGATTAAATATAATATAAGGGTAGTTTTTAAAATAGGATTTTTCACTTGACAGTGATTGGAATCTTCTCCCTCTTAGACCAAGTTTCACTAAGTTTAGCCTGTAATTGCAATATTATGAATATTTTTTTGGCAAGAACATTTTTTCCAAAAGCCACGTGCAATGGTTGCTAGAATAGGATACAAGTTAGAAATGGGTATTAATAGACTACATATTGAAAATGGGTTCTCACACAAAATACAGATACATAATAACTTTTGTATTGATCGTGTTACCAAACTGAACAATGTAAATACTGATGTCATTAGATGTGATTCGAACTGGGCAACCACTATAGCTATTTTCCGTTAGTATGATGCTATTTGGTTAAAACGATAAATCAAAGATGAAATTAATAAAATTTATTTTAACAATGTAGAAATAATTATTATGACAGTATTTTCTGTTAATAACTGTACAGCATGGTTAATATATATTTAATAAAGAAGCTAAGCAAAAATATTGGTCAATTTTGTTTGGTGGATAGAAGATTATTTTACCTAATTTTTCTTCCTTTGCTGGCTTTTCTATCTACATTTTTCTTCACTCGGTTTCTTAGCTTTTGTACTTCCAACCATCGTCTGAAATTAAAATGTAAAACAAAATATACGGCAAAAAGATATTTTAAAAAATACATGTAATTACATTAGGAAATATAAAAAAATTTGCTCTACCGATCAAAATACTAGTATCCAACATCAATCAATGTGTGTCAGATATTAGCCTTCTGGATAGTGCCGGCGACTTTTCTCAACGTCATGCAATCACTTGAATAATGAAGGCGATATTTCTCGACAATTGAATACACCCTTCAGAATTGTGTTTCCTGTATCTGCAAAGCCATTATGGGAGGAAAAGATGCAATACTTATATATATAGAATATTCCATATTGAATATGGCAGGTTTTTGAAGTGTCAGAATTCTTTTACTGATCGATATTTTGGCTTTGTAAACACATTATTTTTTGCGGATTTTTTCATTATGTTACTGGCAATAGTGGCAGCGTTCATTTTGTAGAGCTGATGGGGAATTCTGGTAGCAAAGGAGAGGGTGAATTTGAAGATTTTACTGATTATGAATATTGCGTGTCATTAGTAAGAATGGGTGGTGAAACAAATGTTTTGGATGACAGTGAGAGTGATGACATAATATTTGATCAAAATGAGCTTTTTCACAAATGAATCCAGTTTCTAGGGGAAATAACTCTTAAAAGAATTCAGTAGTATAAAGGTTAAAGAAAATGTTTCTGCCATACAATTCAATACAAAAAAAAAATATATAAAACATAGGTTTTATAATGTATGCATTTTTAAAAATTTAGCCCAACTTCTCCAATACACAGAACCTGAATGAGTTAATTTTGTTATAGAACTGTTAATTATCAATAAACGTTAAAACAAGATTTTTGGATAAAATTAACAATGATTGTACCAGAAAAGGTCCTTGACAACCTACTTATTTTAACACCTAATACAATGTGACTGTTAATCTCATTTTTTACATTTTTTTAAAAACACTTTCTTGTGTTGATGAAATGCCCTGGGTAAATCACACCTTGTATCCACAACAATCGTGATTGGACATTTATTTGATATAAGCAAGTTAATTCCCAACGATAGATCTGACAGTCTTTTGTGGGCATACATAATCAAATT
Organism: Symmetromphalus regularis; assembly: GCA_032355785.1. NCBI lineage: Eukaryota > Metazoa > Mollusca > Gastropoda > Neomphalida > Neomphalidae > Symmetromphalus > Symmetromphalus regularis. The sequence continues at coordinate 12,723 of JAULBS010070552.1, read as the reverse complement.
TTAATCTAAATTTAGTTATATTTATTTTGTACCAGGATTAAAAAAGATTCATTAGTTATGTGGTAATTCTCAATGCACGAACCTGCTAACTTCAACAGGGTCATCAATTTCGGTGGTTTTTCTTTCAATGAGCTCTCGAAGTAACTGATGGTAGAAATCATCATCATCAAATATTTCTTCATCATAATCCTTCAAATGATCCCGTACCAGCACCGCCTCAGTCTGAAACAAAAACAAATCCAAAATATTAGACAATTCACTGACATTAGAAACTGTGGACAATGTCAAGATATGAAATAATAAAAAAATAAAAAACAAACATATTGAGAATACATAACAAAATGAGAATTGTTGGTAAATAATAAAGATATATTGTTTATGGTAGTTTCAGTTATATTTAATGAATAAGAAACACATTTAAAAGACGAAATATGATATCTTAACCATCACCATTAATAACAAACTTTTATTTCTGACTTGACATAGTAATTATCATTTTGTGACCCTAAAATTACATGGTTCTAACTTCATCATCTTATATATAAGTTAGAACTATGTAATTCTAGTCACGATTTGGAGCACATTTTCATTATTTTTCATTTTTTAAAATACCTATCCGTCTTACAAAAATGCATATTCCTTATTCACATCAAATTACAACAAAAATCAAAGAATATATTTTTTAAAGGCAGTATAACATATGAAGTATCAAAAAGGAAACAGTAATTTTCTTCCTAATACAACATTTTCTAACATTAACACTTCCTATCTTCTGAAGTGAACATTATTTCACTCGGTATGACACTATGTACATTGATATTAAATGAAACAGTAGTTTGTTTGATATACAAGCAGGGGTTGAATTTCACCACAGCATTGAGGCATTTACCATGCCGCTTGCTCCTTTGCAGCAATGCCCTCTCAATTTCATTTCTAACGAAGGCAAATATTGATGTGCCCTTTTTTCCTGCTTGCCCCAAAGAAAAGTCACATTTGCCGTTGTGCCCTCAAGATTGCCTTGGTGCCCCTTTGATTTCTAGGAATCAAAAGCAATAATCACTATGCCCCATAAACACTGAAGTTTGACCCCTGTACAAGTTTGGGACATTAAACAAGATTAAAGTGACTCAAGTTCCATACTGGTTCATCAGCAGCTGCATGTCTTTCTAACTCCTCCTCTCTCTTCTCAATCTTTCCCAACACTCTGTACGCAGATCTCTTCAACTGTGTCCTTTTCACCACTCGATCTTTATCACTTAGAATCTACACAACAAAACAAAAACATTTTAGCATCATCAAACATTTAACTCGATCTTTATCAGTTAGAATCTACACAACAAAACAAAAACATTTTAGCATCATCAAACATTTAACTCGATCTTTATCACTTAGAATCTACACAACAAAACAAAAACATTTTAGCATCATCAAACATTTAACTCTATCTTTATCACTTAGAATCTACACAACAAAACAAAAACAGTTTAGCATCATCAAACATTTAACTTGATCTTTATCACTTAGAATCTACACAAGAAAACAAAAACATTTTAGCATCATCAAAGATTTAACTTGATCTTTATCACTTAGAATCTACACAACAAAACAAAAACATTTTAGCATCATCAAAAAACATTTAACTCAATCTTTATCAGTTAGAATCTACACAACAAAACAAAAACATTTTAGCATCATCAAACATTTAACTCAATCTTTATCAGTTAGAATCTATACAACAAAACAAAAACATTTTAGCACCATCAAACATTTAACATGTCATAACTAAACAAATTAGTAAACAAGTGTCCTGACTAATTTGTGGTAACAGTTCAGGTCGACTTTCTTTGTTATATGAAGTATGTTACTTTCAATTTTGACTGGTATGGGTTGATTAAAAGTAACTACAAAGTGTTAAGAAAGAAAAACAACACAAAGAAGTGTAGAAGTAAATAATTACAAATAACTAGTAATAAAAAATTACTGATTATCAGAGAATGTAATCTACCAAGATATCAGTCTATAAATGTGTTCAGCAAAAGTTATAAATTGCTGGATTATTTACAGATTAATTATAACTGCATATATTATAAACACCTACTGAAGTTCTAAACAACAATTAAGAAATTTAAATTTCTAACATGTTACAATATTAAAAACATAAAATAAAAATTATTTTTAACATCTAGTATATCATACAGTGAAAAGAAAGGCTAAATAATGTGTTTATTGGTCACAAACTCAACACAAACCTGCTGCACTTGTTTCACTACCGACTGGTCGAAGGCTCCGAATGATTTGTTGTTCACTTTCCCTGTAGCCAGTCTTGTTTTGTCGTGCCATTTCTCTATAGTGGAATTCCTGAAATATCACACAAATATTGAGTATTACAAAGGCAGTGTGTATTAATACTATGATAAAATGTCAGAATTACCATATGTTTGACATCCAATAGCCAATAATAAGATAAATAAAACAAACTTTACTTTCTTAATAATATGATGGTGGAAACTCTGTCTGCTCTGACAATTTGTTCAACTAGCTTCCATTTGGATAATTAATAACAGAATGACAAATCCAATATAGAGCATTGATTTAACTGTAAAAGGAGAGGGAAAGTAATATTTTTTTCAGAATAGAGCTGAAATTAAAAAAAATACCTATAAATGGAATGGGAGAGGGGTGGTGCCAGGATCCACTGGTTTCGCTCCTGCCAATCTATATTTATGTTTTTTAGAGCCAACAAAATCAATAGTACCAACCTGTATGCTTGGAAGCTAGCATGTCGTTTAGCTAGGAATTCTGGGTAGTCTTTCATTTTCAGTTTGCGTTTGAGAACTGAGGTGTTTGTTTTAGTTTTCTTCTCTGGTGTAGTAGTACTTTCTGCATCTGATTCGCTAGTAATTTCTTCATCTTCTTCATCATCCACCAGATTTCTAAAAACACAAATGTGCTTAATACTCTGGTTTTTGAAATTTTTATATCTATAAAATTCCTGTTTATAGACAAACTATCACTTTGTTGATAATCAGACATAAAGCAGCTCTGTCAAAACTGTGCAAACTATCGTTTCGTTTGCACATGTCTAATTTTATATAACTCATTTTTCATTCATTCATTTACTAGGGTCATATTTTATAAATGGCTTATACTGATTTTTAATTATGAGATGTCTGTAAAGTAAATACAATAATTAAATAACATTTTAATTTTGCCTAAAAAAACATACTGGTTAATAAATATATATTTTAAAATGTATGTAACAAGATTCATTAAATTGGTTTGTACATGAATTACAATTTGTTCATGCATCAACCCCTGCTATTAAGAAAATGTCCATCATAAAATAAATGCTGTGGAGAAATAGTGTCCACGGCAAAATAAATTCTGTGGAGAAATAGTGTCCAAACTATTTCCCACAGCAATTTTAGCATTCATAGTTCAGAAATTATACTTTATTTCTAATAATAAGAAAAAATACATCTTGAAAAATAATAATTAGTACACAACAAAAAAAGTGCTGCAGGAAATGAAAATCTGCACAGCATTACCGATTGCTGTGGGCAATTTGAGGGATTGATACATTTAATATTCTATTTAGGTACTGAAACCTATTTGTCATTTGTGTGAATTGAAATGAATGATAATTTTCATAAAAATTGTATATTCTACGTAGAGTGGAAATAATGAAGTTACAATAAAGTAAAACAAACGATACTTTTTGCTTGACGATGCTGTTCCATCCACAATGTGTTTCGTCTCTGGGTGTTGATGGAGTAGTAATGTCTGCAGTTCCACTAACTCACCTAGAAGACTCTTCAAAACACAGGTAGCTGAAATACAATAACCAAAACATGAGATACAAAAACACTGTTCAGTCTGAGTCAAACTGAATGACTAAATGAAAGACATCACATCAATAAACAGCTACCATGATAGATTTGAGTTCATGTATATAAATACTGTGGTAAATATTAGATAAAAAGATATATGCAGTATCAACGCCTGCAATTAAGAAAAATGTCCACTACAAAATAAATACTGTGGAGAAATAGTGTCTATAGGAATTTTAGTATAAAGTAGACTTTATTTTTAATAATAAGAAAACAATACACAGTGAGTATTTTTTTTAGGCCACGCGAAAAAAAGTGTCTCAGAGAATGAAAAACACTGTGGCTTTCTCCACGGACTCGTCGACTGCCACAAGCAATTTCAGCGATTGCAATATTAAGGAAAAATTCAATGAATATGATACACCCAATGTTTATCATTGATTTGTTTTGGTTCACATTTATTTATTAATCATCAGCTATTGGTTGTTGAACATTTGTAAATTTTGATACCATTGGGTTTTGAACCACAGTCTTCTGCTTGAGAATTTGATGTTCTACCACTAGACCCTGAGGCTTATACCCAATGTTTATCAACGCCTTAAAAGAAAAGCCAGTGATAATCCACTATGTTGTGAAATGTCCGTTTTTCTAAATAAGTAAAACTCAACAGAAGAACTGAAGGAAAACAATTCAAGTTTTTAATTCAATTTCTAATATATTTAAAAAAATATTTACATGAAATAAAATTAAGTACATAATTATATGTTGTTGATATACAATTTTTTTCTATTTAGACTTACCATTCTTAACAGATTTATCCAGGTTGTCTCCCCCTGTTTTCATGAACTGTTGCCAGGTGTCAGGATGAGGCAGCTGGTTGACAATGGCGACTGTCTTCTGTAGTTTAATTCTCTCCTCCAGCAAGCTGTCCCACAAAGCTGTTCACATAAACAATTACAAATTGAAACACACAGTTAAACAGTTTCACATAAGTGAGATTCTTGTAATACATGAATATCATAATTATCTTCTATAATTTAACTTAATAAAATTTACAAACAATGCAGCACCCTTGTTACAGTGACAAAATAATAAATAAGTCAAATAAAGAGGGAATGCTTTTTTGTTTTGTTTTAGATATTTGGATTAAAAATTCTGCATTAAAAAGAAGGCATGAAAATAAGAAAGATAACCATGGTTTCATTTTTCTTCTTCCCAAATTAGGCCTTAAACAAAACTAACAAAAATTATATCTAGGCACTTAAACTCTAAAAAAAGAACTGATCCTTTTCCAAGCTTCTAAAACAGCAAAATGTTCAACAACAAAACAAAAAATAATAATAACATAAAATAAATAAAAATAAGAAAGTGAATTTTTTTTTTGTACTGGTTCGTTTTAGTGTGTTCCTGAAAACAAAGTTATGTTTTTAGACCAAATAAATAAAACAAATATAATTCTAAAATAATCAAAAACCCACAGAAACTTTGTAACAGACAACACAAACGACAAAAAAACGAACATGTGACATTTTACTGAATAAATATGATGAAATTCTATCACCAAGTATTAAACATTTAAATTTTCATACATTTAGGAAACTAACCCAACTGTGCACGAGCTGCATTTCCTTTTTTGACGTCTTCATCCTGTCGACGTGGCGTGAAGTTCGACATGGTGCTTGCTGAATAAACAAATGGATTTCATTACACATTTAATTCATAGATAAAATACAGTCCAGTTGCAGATCTAGATGGGGTCCCATGGGGCTGCCCTCCCCCCATATTTTGCAATTTAAATAATATTTTGTAAATTATATATATTTTTAAACGTTGAATCTGAGGATTCTATAAGCCCCAACACACACCCCTCCCCCAAATCGATTTTCTGGATCTGCCACTGCAGCCTATTGGCCCAGTCACAGATGCAATCCCCTTCCCCAATCAAAAACAATTTAAAAAAATAAATGTACCAGTATTAGTTTGTGAGAACTACTTACTGTACTACATTTCAGAAAGATCTCATCAAAACAGATGATATACAGGGTGTCAGAGAATTACCTGTACTACTTCTGTCTGTTATTAATAGTCAATCACAAAGTGTAAAAATTCTTGTTATTATATTGTGTATATCGAATGTTTGTAACACTGTTACTTTAAAAAAAGAATCTTTGTCACTGCAGATTCTAAAAAATTATGTTTAACAATCCTACATGTGCCATCATAAACTTCATTCAAGGATGAAGTTGCACAGATAATTTTTGGACATTAAATTTCCAAATAAAGTTTTGATGATTATACCTCACAAAATTATTCCTAATGGTTAAGTTTATGATTATTTTAATTCCAACAATTTTAAGATAAAAAAATGCAGTAATAAATAATATAAGAGAAAACAATAAAGAGGTACATATTACAACAAAATAAAAATTAAACACACTGTCGTTTGTGTCTCCATCCTCTGCATCAGAAATGTCATCATTCTCTTCAGAATGATCCACACCATCAGACTCAGCGCTGTCATCACCATACTTGTTGTAGTCACCATCATCAACAAAACTGAAATAACAATTCAGAAATGGTCACACCATATGAATCCTTCCTAGGCAATATAATTTCATGTTTTTAATAAAAAAAAACAATCAAAATGTGCAAATGAACAGGATCCTGTTTTGGTTTCGTGTATTTCTTGTCAAATATTAAAATGATTATGTGGAGCTATAAGGGATGAAACAGAAGCTAAAAAAAATTCATTTCTTATTTGATAGATTTTTTTTTTAATAAGGTGGGAATAGAAATTACCCCCACCCCCACCCCCACTCAACTGAGGTGAATAGAAATTGTTGGTTTCTTTAGAATCCCACTTATTAAACTTTATTATTAATGATTAAAGATATAGTGTTTAGGTTATGTATGAGCCTTGAACAGTTGTATAGCAGAGGTTTGTTTTCTGATGATGAGTCACAAACATTGAATATCTTTAAAAAAAAAAAAAAAGTAGATAAAGAAAAGTTATGTTTATTTTTTTGGAAGACTTTTTCAAAGTTATAAAATGCTGTGTGACATAATTATTATTTGGACTTGCTAATGAAGCACACCTGAATTCCTGTGATGTGTTGACATCATCTGAACCCGATACATTTAATCTCGTTTTAAATTCCTTAAGCTGCATTTCTTCATCCCCATTGACCGACTCTGAAAAATCATCATCATCATCATCACCACCACTGTCCTCAGAAAAGCTGTCATCATCCATTGCCTTGTCCAGTGCAGCTACTGCATCTTCATCAACATCATCATCTACAAAATGGTTGAAAATCTGTCACGTACAGAACATTATATAATTAAATATATTCCATAATGCATAACTATTAGTATTATATATTAAAAGTTGTAATATGTAATGTCCTGTCTGTCTGTTGAAAGGCACAAATCAGGAATGAATATTTGTTGTTTGAATGATGTGGCAATTGTTGCCTTCTGAGGCAACTGTATCAAGATACACCACAGCAAATGTAAAAATTCTGTATGATATATGATAGCAAATGCAATTCAAACCTTGAAAAACAGAAGGACCCTTGCTGCTAATTAAAAACAATAACCTATTTTGTGGGTTTTGTCTTATCCTTTAGTTTTGTGTGTCAAAATTACCAAAGTGCTGGTGTTTAAATAAAACACTAAATTGATTTCAATAAACGAGAACAAAGGAATGTCATTTTATTTTGCTAAAAGAAATTTCTCTCGGCTTGAGATTTGTTCAATTTTGTAAAAATAAATACAGAAGGAAAAAAGGCACTAGCCCCAGGTTAGTGTGTTAGCATTTGTCACTAGTCCAACTTGAAAAACCACTAACAATGGGCATCAGGTTAGCAGATTCCTCAAACACTGCAATAATTCATTAGGTAATCAAATATTTTCCTTCACTTTAAAAATCTGACATGGAGAACTTACCTTCTGATTCCTTCCATGCATGTCGGGACACTTTCTTTCCAGCATACTTATTGTCTGTCTCAGAAAGAAGTGGGGCAGCACGTTGACGTAACGAACTTGCAATCTGGGGCTCATCATCAATGTCATACTCTTCAGTCTTGTCGACCAATCGTGCACTAGTAGCTGATTACAAGCAAAGAATATAAAATTTTAATATTAATACAGGGGTATCACTACATCTCTTAAGATTTATTTCGAATACACCCACCATCCATTGGCAGCAATAGTAATATTCACCATCTGTTTATTTAGTCCACCATCCAAAATCACAAGTCATGCCATTGTCTTGAATAAATATATACAAAGACATTTTCAAATTGTGTACCCTGCAAATTTTAGGTACCATCCCTTCCTATAAGTGGAACCAGCTCTACCGATTCCTCCATCCCTTTCCTGAATACTGAGGAGACCACTGTTTAATATATTTAAAAAGACAAGTCCCTTTGTTATCAATATTTTCCATCATCCAATTCTCAGCTACCAGTGTTTTATCTATTCCGACATATAATTTGTGATGACCCTCTCAAAAATTCCTAATCCATCTTTCTTGTTCATATAGTGATTAAATGCATGGTCAACTAGACACACAGATGTACGAGAAAAAGAACCAATTGGGACAGCTGTACACCATCCCAGGACTTGGAATTGAAAAATATCTGATCACACACCACTAAAGAAATTATAATTCAATTAATTAAAGGAGGGGGTCCGAGTAGATATTTTATAAATGTTATTAGCACAGTTCTGATATTTTGTACTTTTAGGGATTTTATTAAATGTTATTTATCTAACTTTTATATATATCATCGTAGTTTTTTTCGAGGACATAACTGACACTATTCATAAATAAAGAGGAATTTCATGTTAGTAGTGGCATATAAATATACAAAAATATATTGTTATTTATAAAGCAAAATTCAATAATCATAACCAATTTTAAAATAATTTCATTTTATATATATTTGTATTTTATATTCTATATTTATATACTACATGTATTTATAAAATTCTTATATTTAGAGGTATGTATAAGTTTTAAAGTGCATACCTGTGTGAAATGGCTGAGAATTAAGTTATGACAACTGTGAATGATGTGGAATGAGCAATACATTGTATATATATCAACAATATAAGTCGACAGTATCAAAATCCATAAATATTCCAAATGTTAGACTAGGCCAGTGCTTGCATGCTTCGATTACACAAAAAAAGTAAAGTTTGTTTTATTTAATGACACCTTTAGAGCACATTGATTTTTGTCTTATCATCAGCTATTGGAAGAAATCCACTGCTGCCACATAGGCTATTCCTTCCAATAGCAAGGGGTCTTTTATATGCACTGTCCCACAGACATGACAGCCTTTGGTGAACCAGTTGTGGACCACTGGTTGGAATGGAAAATAGTCCAAACTGCAAATGGGTCAACTAAAGATCGATCCAACAACTGACAGCTTGATAGGCAGACACTACTGTTTGAGCTACATTTGCTCCACTTCGAATACAGTCTTGAGTGCATATTGTGACTTATAAATAATCAGGCCAATCAGGCCACTCACAGCAACACTTTGACTTGCCTGTACAACTTCTGAATGGTCCGCAACCAAATTTTGTTTATAAAGACCTAACTTAAATTGCACTTTAAAAACAACCGTTTCATCTAGGTTTTTTTTTTTATCTTTGGCTCTGACACACCTGACAAGTAATGCCACGTTTCTGAAATGACGTTTGCTGTCAATAACATGTATGTAACACGTGTTCGGTGGATGTAGATACGTACAAAAATATTGAACAATAACAACTCATTTGTTGACAGGTCACTTACAACAACATCGTGACTGGTGCATGAGCTGTCAAGAGTTCAATTAAAGACACTTGTTGCTCTTCACGAAACATATTAAAGCCTCAAACTTTTGCATCACTTGCATGAATGCCACAACAGTACTTATAAACCAGCTGTACACAGACAAGCCCGCTATATAAAAAAAACTATTTTTATTATTTTAACAATATCACATTTCTTTTCCGTTCACTTCAAATTATTATACATTGTATTTTTAACTACATCCTACAAATTATATTACTTTAAAATGTTTCTTGTTTTGAGAAAAAAATACATTAAAAATACAGGTCTTGATACCTGTTATGAGGTCACAGCCTTTCTATAACAACCCGATCTATTCCCTACCCTATCATTCCTGTATATATAAATTCACAAAATGAGTAAATTACTTCATATCTCAGGGCCACTGGGATGGCAGACTAGCGATTTTTGGGGCTAGGGAGTACGAGGGCATCTTCCCCGTGGAAATTTTGAAATGTTGGTACTGGAAAAACTATTTTATTGGCTTGTGGACAAATTATTGGGGCGGCGCCCATGGCTCCTCCTAATCCAGTTCCGGCGGCCATGTCTCCAAGTAATCTGTCGGTGGGTTTGATTGTGATGGGTGGGGCAATTTTTATGTAACAAACTGAGTTGTGTTATATTTCTGCACTTTATATTTTCATAAAATTAATAAAATTAAAATTTCACATTGATATGTTTACTTTAGTCTAGTAACAGTTTTAAATTTTATGAAAATGTTTATCAGCATATTATTTTGCTAGATTTTAGACAATTATACAATAATGTATATTTTATGTCTAACATCCATATCAGGATTTATATGCCAAATTTTAAAATTACATTTCTTGAACTTTGATTAAAAAAATTCCTGACACATAGGTCTAATTTCCCTTAAAATAGTTGATACGTTATTAGAAAACAACTTGTGTATGTCAATCATTTTCAATTTTAGATATATGGTGGTTAGTTTGGATTTCACGTATAGTTCTGTACAGATGGGCATGTCTAATTACATAAAATTTGCCAAACTGAATAACATTTAGCCAGTTGAAAGTTGTTCATGTCACAGTGATGACTGGCATTTGGTATTGTAGATTCGGTATATTCCATAAGAAATGAAAACATTCCAACACAATGTAACTTCAGAAAACCTCAGGCTTGTAAACAAAATATTTCTATGAAACATAACATAGTGGAATGTTATGAGTTGTTCCAATTCTAACTAAAGATGAACATATGAATATTTTTTATATATTTTACGAGATTTCCCGAATACATAATCAAAATCAACAGGCATTCCAAATGGTTTTAGACTGTTCGATAGACTGCTATTATGTTCTATGTGGGTTTGGTTGTGCTGATACTAATAGGAAACCAGCTGAAAACAATAAATAAAAAATAACTTTCTGATGCCTTACAAACATTAGTCATTTGCATTTTGTAAAGTCAATTAAAGTTTGTTTTATTTAACGACGCCTCTAAAGCACATTGATTTTTATCTTATCATCGGCTATTGGACATTTTTATATGGTCATTCTGACATGTCTTTAGAGGAAACCTGCAGCCTCAACATAGGCTACTCTTTCCGATAAGCAGCAAGGGACCTTTTATATGCACATTCCCACAGACATGACAGCATATACCACAGCCTTTGATGAACCAGTTGTGGACCATTGGTTGGAACGGAAAATATCCCAAACTGCAAATCGGTCCTCTGAGAAGGATCGATCAGACGACCGACTGGTTCACATACTACCATTTGACTCTGAGCTACATTCCACTCTACCATTTGCATTTTGATACATAATACAATATATGGAAATTTGTGGTAACCAGACGGGCGTTTTGTGTTAAGATTTTGACTTGACCAGTGCCATTTTGACTTGCCTTGGGAAATTGGGTGACCGTAAAGTGTACACCCAGTTAAAGCAGAACTTGTATAGACACTGGACTCCAATTTTGACATATTTCAAGTCATATTTTAAAATCTAATGGAGTTATATTGGCAAAACCTACTCAATTATAAAATATTTCAATAAAGAGAGGCGGCTACTTTAGCTCTCTGTGGATGTGGGCGTGGTCTAACTTTCATGAAGTTACCAAACTGCTAGCAGACAACATGTTTTGAGCAAAAGGTCAGTAAAATTCACTGACAATATTTTGAGTTATCAGGATGTTTATTCAGGGCTAGCTCTGGCTCAACAGTAACATTCACCAAATTATCTACAAAAATGTCAAAAATTGTAAAGTCATCTTTTTCTGCACTTAAATAGCTATTATTAAAAGAAATTATTTCGCCAGATTACATTAAAATTCGCCAAATGCTTTTAAATTTCGCCATTGGGGAATTTGGTGAGTGGCAGAGCTAGCCCTTCTATTGATGGTATAAAAGTGTATTAAGGAAGTACATTTTACAATATGACAATATATATTTTATGGCAAACTGTACATATGTTTTAATTGTCATTGATGACTAACTTCCTGATGACAAAATAGTCTACATGTATATGACATCACATAATGTTTCTGATTGCCAGGGCTTCTAGAATACGGTAGCCTGACGCCCGTGGCTAGTGGTCGGGTTACCAAATAATCACTTTCCACTAGGCCTATGGCTAGTAGAATTACATTTAAAAAATAATAAAAATAAAAAGTCCAATGAAAAGCGCTCGACATACTTGTTTGGATAAATAAAGTTCCTGGAACATGTCAAATAACTCACTAGCGATATCTGTTAGCTAGCGATTTCTGTTTTTGACGAGATATCGTAATATCCCGAAGAGTGCTGAATGGCTTCGTAATAGCGATTTTTTTCTTCCGGTCAAAACAAGCACTCCAAATACTCGTTTCGATAAATAAAGATTGACTATTATTAGCCTGTAAGACGTAAAATAGCTTGCTAGCGTAATCTGCAAAAAAAATGCTGTTAAAGATTTCTGTTTCCGGCAAGATGTCGTAATATCGCGACGAGTGCCAAATGGCTTCTGGTCAAAATAAATAAAACTTTTCTGTTCTTTTATCGTTAAAATACAGTTATTATAAGTAATTAATTTATCTATCATT
>JAULBS010070551.1:0-35372 GCA_032355785.1 Symmetromphalus regularis | reverse complement strand
CCCCCCCCAATGGATTTCGTCAGTTTAACTGTGTGTAAACGTTTTCTAATAAATGTTTAAAAATTAATAATGATAGCATCACATGCTTGCCTGAAGATATTACTATTTATTTCAAAATACATCTGAGTTTGAGTAATTTGGTGGGAATTAGCCTAAAATAACGTCTTGTATGCGAGGAATGTATGCAGTGGCGGATCTATGCAGAGGCCACAGGCCCCCCCGCCCTAAATTTTGTGATTATTATTATTTTAACATTAAAGAATCCGAGAATTCTTTAGGGGTCCCCCTAAATGGAGTTTCTGGATCCTCCACTGGTATGCTTTTTGGAGAATAATGAAAATAGATGGGGGAAATTACATCTCTTCTGATTAAAAAATTATTGGCATTCGGTGTTGTATATGTACAAAACGATAATCCATTGATCTTGATAAACGGGTTAAGCCTGTATACTGGACAATTTCATGATTTGGAAACTGAAAACTTGGCTTATACGTGCATCGTGATGGAAGCTATAATTATTTTGTTTTATTATGAGCACACACTGTCCCTCTTAACGACTTAAGACATGGTCGATGTGTATCTTAATATTTGATTACAATTGTAACTAATTATTAAATTAACGGTTAAACACTGTAACAACTACTACCATACCTGGTCAGGAGGGGTGGTCAGGTGGGCCAGTTAGCAAGATCCAGTGAGGGGGTCTACTTCCCTGGTATTTAGCACTGATTACAAAATATATTTAATGAGCCATTTGAAATGGGGGTCTACATTTTCCATCTGGCCTGGGCATATTACCAGCTTTGCACGGACCTGACTATTGAAATAATACAGCTGTAATAATTCTTTAAAAATTACTTATCTTTTCTATTATTTTATTGTTTAGGTGGACAGTGCCGATAAATTATTAAAACTTGTGAAGGGCAGGAAGGCGGCGAAATCGAATGATAACGACTTGGCAGGGGGCAGAGTTGGTTGCCACGACGCAGGCTGCGTCATCGTGCAGTACCCAGATGAATGCCTCAGCTGCGAGGACGACTTCGTGACGCAGTGGGTCAAGGCCATGATGTACAACCACGACGGTCCTACCGCCGTCGTCAATATACCTGTATGAACGGAATTCCCATTTCATATGGACTTCAACACCAGGTACATACATTCTTCTGGTTTTTTTCTCTATTTTATTTGATAAGATCCTATAGATTGCAGGGCCGGGAGGGAGGCTAGGTGGGCTTATTCCCCCCACTTAATTTTCGAGTATAAATTCGCGACTTCGTTTTTTCACTTGCCTTATTAGGACATCCTCTTTTTTATTTGGCTTATTAGGACATCCTCTTTTTCACTTGCCTTATTAGGACATCCTCTTTTTCACTTGCCTTTTTAAGACATCCTCTTTTTCACTAGCCTATTTTTTCTTCTTCTTTCTTGTTTTCCTCCCAATTCTTCTGTCCCATGGTTGTTATTAAAACTATTGATGTTTCTTTATATCGTATCACTAAATATAACATTTTTCATAAATAAACTTCATTTTTCTTTCACAGGGAATGCCTAAAACCTGGACTAAGAAATCTCCAAAAACTAAAAAAAAAAGAGATACAGTGCCGAGACTTCTTGGATATACAGCAATGTGACATAACCACCAGAGCAATGTGTGGTTGAGATATGGTCACGTGACCTCTTCTCCACCAATTGCCTCACATGAAGGTGGTGACATGTGAAACTTTGCCTTGCAAAGACGAGAGAGCGCTTATCTTTGTAGTGTTTTTCATATTTGCCATGCTCATCATTTTGTTCCGATAACAATCATGTGACAGTGACAACAGATCCCTATTTAACATTGATGAAGCAGATATGCAGATATGCACGAAACAAGAATGCATCTAGTGTCACTTTGTGGCTAGAAGTTGTAGTGTTTGCTACATTGACGTGTGTTCACCAACTTATGATGTAGCTCGGCTATGCAGAATATTAAAATATCAATCAACAATTTGCCAAGCATGATTTTCAAACAGAAGGATTTTTAAAAGTTAAAATTTTCTTTAATTTTGCCTAACTATAGAGACAAACAAGAAAAGAAATTCCCCTAGAAACTCAAAATACATTATTTCATTTAAAATAATGAATGCGCTGTAAATTATGTCAAAAATATGTATGCCACTTTAATTTGGTTCATTATCTATGAAAAAAAAATCAGAATCCCATCTGGCTCTTTAATTTAATATTAGACAACATTATATGTACAAAATAGGATTCTGAATTGAAAATTATGACGAAAATTGGCAGATTAGTGTCTGTAGCAGCTGTGACTATTTGAGATCGAAAGGTATTAAAGCCACTTATCATCTAGTTTGGTAGTAGTAGGTAGATGTGCAGTAGAAAATGTACTGCATAGCAGTAGTTTGTACTGACAAACTAAAATACTGTATTCAGTGTCGGGCAAACGTGCCATGTATTGGTTGTGAAAGTGAACTATAAGAACAGTGTAATGTCTATGAGATGATACTAGTATACGATTCATGTATTGGTTGTGAAAGTGAACTATAAGAACAGTGTAATGTCTATGAGATGATACTAGTATACGATTCATGCTTTGGTTGTGAAAGTGAACTATAAGAACAGTGTAATGTCTATGAGATGATACTAGTATACGATTCATGCATTGGTTGAGAAAGTGAACTATAAGAACAGTGTAATGTATATGATATGATACTAGTATACGATTGATGTATTGTGAAAGAGAACTATAAGAACAGTGTAATGTCTGAGATGATACTAGTATACGATTGATGTATTGTGAAAGTGAACTATAAGAACAGTGTAATGTCTGAGATGATACTAGTATACGATTCATGTATTGTGAAAGTGAACTATAAGAACAGTGTAATGTCTGAGATGATACTAGTATACGATTCATATATTGTGAAAATGAACTATAAGAACAGTGTAATGTCTATGAGATGATACTAGTATACGATTCATGTATTGTGAAAGTGAACTATAAGAACGATGTAATGTCTATGAGATGATACTAGTATACGATTCATGTATTGTCAAAGTGAACTTTAAGAAAAGTGTAATGTCTATGAGATGATACTAGTATACGATTGATGTATTGTGAAAGTGAACTATAAGAACAGTGTAATGTATATGATATGATACTAGTATACGATTGATGTATTTTGAAAGTGAACTATAAGAACAGTGTAATGTCTATGAGATGATACTAGTATACGATTCATGTTTTGTGAAAGAGAACTTTAAGAACAGTAATGTCTATGAGATGATACTAGTATACGATTCATGTATTGTGAAAATGAACTATAAGAACAGTGTAATCTCTATGCGATGATACTAGTATACGATTCATGTTTTGTGAAAATGAACTATAAGAACAGTGTAATGTCTGAGATGATACTAGTATACGATTCATGTATTGTGAAAGAGAACTATAAGAACAGTGTAATGTCTATGAGATGATACTAGTATACGATTCATGTATAGTGAAAATGAACTATAAGAACAGTGTAATGTCTATGACATGATAAAAATGTGACGTCCTGGAAAGTGATGAAAATGCCTGCTACCCCAACTTGACCCTTTTGGTTCTGAAGCAGCGAGATGTGATGCGTGTGATAATACAGCTGTTGGAAAACGTAATTATTTAACAATGTTACGGTGTTAGAATATAAAGTGCCTAGCGTTATATGTTGACGGGAAAGGGCAGCTTTGAAATGAATTATCATATGTACATAAATCATTGTAAATATACAGTTCTATTTTTTATGTTTTCATTTTCACAAATTATTGATTACGTTAGTCATCTCACTTGATATTTTGTATTGTATTGATACATCTACTTAATATTGGATATTGTTTTGTAAATTGAAATTTCACATCAATAAATGTTTGATTTTAACATATATTTTTGTTTTTTATCGCATATAGATAGTTTTGTTACTGTAGAAAACAGACCAATCACAAAGTGGTCAAATAGAAAATCTATTTAACTTTTTTATTGGCATCTCGTAATAAAAGTGATACTTCATACAAATATATAAATTACTTTTAAGTATACACAGACAGTTATATTTTACGTAGTACTAAATAGATTAAATTTAAAATTCTGTTTTAAAGGTATTTTTTATATTTTCTTTCATGTCAAATACATTGTTGACCTATCCTGATGATCAAGCCCAGTAAGGACCAATTTTTTTTAAACCTATGGCTTAAACCATTGGTCATCAGTTTTGTGTTCTTTTCATTTCTGGGTTTCAACAATCCTATATAAAAATTTGGCTACACTTGTATGTATGGCTCGTGAAAACCTACTATCGAGTTGTTACATTCCTTGGGTTTCCAGCGTGTTTCATAAATCATTGCTGAGCCTAGGTTTGGAAATAATCCAGTATCGTGAAAATCAGACATGTCAAGGTCAAGAGGCCAATGCTCTATTCAGAGCAAGCACAATTTCTGACCTACGCCAGCATTTGTGCCCTAGAAAGGGAAGATACATGAAATGGACCTTAAAGGTCTTTATAAGCCGAGTCCACAAATCGTTTCGGATAATATGTCAGTTTTAATGGTTTGTTCGTTTTGTTTATCGACACTACAACAGCACACTGATTCATTAGTTATCGGTCACTGGGAGAGTCTCTGTGATCCAATGGTAGGACATCAGATTCTCAAGCTGAAGACAGTGGTTCAAATCCGTCGGAGGCTAGGTTCACTTGACAACGTGTCAACATTACAAAATGTTTGAAATCCAATAGCCGATGATTGATAATGCAATGTGCTCTAATGGTGTCTTTAAACAAAACAACCAGCCTCCGTGGCGCAGTGGTTAAGTTATCGGTCTCAAGGCCGGTAGGTACTGAGATCAAGTCTCAGTCGAGGCATGGGATTTTTAATCTCAGTATCGGCTTCAACTCAGAGTGAGTACAAGGTAGATGTATACCACTTACACCGACCAGTGGTTCACAACTGGTTTAACAAAGGCTGTGGCATGTGCTATTCTGTCTTTCGAATAGTGTATATAAAAGATCCTTTGCTGTTTATAGAAAAGCAGCGGGTTTCGTGTCTCCTACTAACCTCTGTCCTGGACAGACAGCACAGGAACCTGAGTTATGTGCCCAGGACAGCGTGTTTGAAGCTTAATTGGATATAAGCACGAAAATAAATATAACCAACCACCACCACTTTTACCCTTACAAAATGAAACAATATGTTTATTGTTTAACAGATTGTCTCATTTTGTATGGGTACCTCATGGACCCTGGAATTGACAATAAGTAAAAATTAAGTTGTTTTTATATAAATCTATCAAACATAAAGCCCTACGCGACTCTACTTTTATTCTTTTCAGGAAATCATGATATATGCAATATATGCTGCTGGTGGAGTGAGGAGGGATTGGTTATAACGTTTGTCCATAATTTATGTTCATCTACAAACTATGAGCACCATTGTTTTTAATCAGCACTAAAAGTGAATGCTCATCTAAGATATTAAATTTAATAAGGGAAATCATTTTATAATGACAAATTAAAATATTAACATCTCGTTAATAGTGATACGAGGAACTATTTATGGTTAAATATGGCCGTTTGCAGGTTGTCTGAAAAAGTCCAAAGTATTTTTCCAAGTAAACTTTAATTTTTTTTTTTTTAATATACATACATTTATAATTATATTTATTAAAATATGTTCCAGTTTCTATACCACGCAAAGTGTTTAAGCTATTATCATTGAAGTTCCCAGTTTGACAAGTGGCGAAACAGATAGGGCAATTACCAGTTGGCATATGCTTGAATGGATCTATACATGTCAAAATAGTTTTTCGTTCAATCTTTTCATCATCAATACAAATACCAGTTGTTTTTTCAAATCCACTTCACGATGACATGTCTATATAATGGCAGCGTAACTCGGGGGCACAGCGACACTGACTCACACTAAGCATATGGGAACAATATTACTCTCAGTGTCACCTTTTTTCCCATTCAAAATTCTTTATAATATGCACTTTAAAAAACATCCTGTGTTTACAATTTTTTTTAATTTCTGGCTACGCCCCTCGCGTAACTACATGTAGGCTAATATCAGAAACTGTTTTGCGATATAGCACAAACATTGTGTTCTATGTTGACCTTGACCCGAAATCGAGCATGCATTGCCAAGAAAATAATTTTTTATGGGTCCAGTTTTTAATTTGGTTCAGTAAATGTTTGCATCAACAATAAACAACCATATGGTTAGTATTTTGAAATTATGTTAATAATTATAAACTATAGCAGAAAGAATAATGATTTACGATGAAACAATTAGCTGAAGACGTATTTACGATATCGTTCTAATTTCAGAATTTATACAAAAGATTTGGCAATTTCGTAAGCAATTTTTTTAGCACATTTTTTTATTTATGCATGTTTAATTTAAGTACTTAAGCAATTAAACCAGTAGCGGATCCAAGGGTTTCCTGGGTAGAAGAGGTCCCCTTTTCAGATTTGTCAAACTAAGCCGATACGATCTACAGTAACATCTAGGCACTTACATAGCAAGCTAAGGGAGCCCGGCACATGACGCTTTATTCAGGGGACAGTATTTCAAACCTGAGGTAACCGGAAGTCGGTTCACGTGGTTTTTACCTAGGTAACCAATTGTTCGGCTACGTGAATTATATTTGCGTAACTAATGGATTACTTATTAGTTACCTCAAAATTACGTAGAAATGTTTCTTTTCGCGTGATCATGCTACTTTCACTTTTATCTTCAGTGACGTATCAAATGTTTGTTTTTAAAGTTCATTATGCGATGCAAGTATTTTTAATGTAACTTTTTTGGATTCCAGTTTTCTTTAAAACCGTTTTGAAAATTTGTAAAATTATAGGCAATCCAATGTTAGTTCAACATATATTCCCAAAAATGCGGATAATTTGGTCTTCCCCAGCGGTCCGTGCATATTTAATGGTAACTTTTGGCTCAACTCTATACTGAGCATTTTTATTTTAGACTGGTCGCAAGTTACAACTGTTGCAACATAACGTTTACTGGTTTGCTGCGCATCAAGTAAATAAAAAGCAGTCTAAAATATTCGACGGAATACTAATACGTAAGCGTGAACGTCCTGTAATCGTGAAGTTTGCAAGTTTTAATTTCTGAATGTTCGCGTAAATTTAATATTGCGTGACCGACACGCGAACCGAACGGCGAATCGGGTAAAAAATATTGCTCTCTATTTATGGTTCTTGGGAAAGCTCTAGGCTACACTTGCATTAAATCCCATTTTGGATTACAATTTACATTCTCTAGATTAGCACAGACATACGAAATGACATTTTGCAAGCCATAGTATTTAAACTATACCTAATATGAAAAAACTTTCATTTTTCGGAGCAAACTACCACGATATAAAATTAAAGTTTTTTGTATGTAAGCTATTTTAAAGGTCAATTTGGTCAGGTTTGTGAACGCAGTATCAATGAGATATCAACTTTGATCCAGTTAACGTTTACTTGCGGTTATTTCAACGTTTAGTTGATCTAACACTGTCATTATCGTAAGAAAATTGAGGCAAATGCCTCATACCGAAATTGACGATTTTGTTTTTATATACAAAGACGCCTCACCCAAATTGTTTTGCATCGCTCCGCTCAGCGATTACGGGTTTTTGCATCAAAAAAAAAAAAAAACCCAGTCTAATTACGGCCATGGCTGTGTAATTACATATAAGATGGTAAACATAAATAACTAGAATAAATTTATTTTCCTCGAATATACATTTACCTGTGACATCGTCTTCTGCTTGGATTAGGCCTACACTGCAGAAAGCAATCAGGATGAAGATTGACGTTATCTGCATACTTCTGTAATAAAGTAATATATGAAATAACAAGCTTCATAAATAATGAAACACTAATGCAGGCATACAACTCTAGTGGTTTTTATAGTACATTATTTTAACAATACAGCTTTGCTACAAGTACACTTAAGTATCCCGAGTGCTGAGTACTGTGCTTTACTGGACAAGTGCAGCCATGGTACATCATTGTATAATTAGTATGGTAGAGAGTCGAAGTGGTCCGATGGAAGGACATAAGACTCTCTAGTGGAATACGGTAGTTCAAAACTGGTCGAGTGAAGCAGTCGGGTTATCGGATCGATGCTTCTCAGTTGACCCATTTGCAGTTTGGGCTATTTTCCGTTACAACCAGTGTCCATAACTGGTTCATTAAAGGCTGTGGTACATGCTATCTTGTGGGGAAATGTATATAAAAGACCCCTTGCTCCTTATCGGAAAGTGTAACATATGTGGCGTAGGCTGGTTTCCTCTAAACACATGTCAGAATTACCATATGTCTGACGTCCAATAGCCGATGATAAGATTAAAATCAATGTGCTCTAGAGATGTTAAATAAAACAAACTTTACTTTCCTTTCAAAACAGGCCGAAGGCTGGTTAACATTTTCACATATAGACTACGTGTTAAAATTTTCAAATGTTTAGTGTATAATTAAGTGTGATAATGAGTCGTAGTGGTCCAGTGGTAAGACATCAGATGGAAGGCTGGTTAACATTTTCACATATAGACTACGTGTCAAAATTTCCAAATGTTTAGTGTATAATTAAGTGTGGTAGTGAGTCGTAGTGGTCCGGTGGTAAGACATCAGATGGAAGGCTGGCTCACATTTTCACATATAGACTACATGTTAAAATTTTCAAATGTTTAGTGTATAATTAAGTGTGGTAGTGAGTTGTAGTGGTCCAGTGGTAAGACATCAGATGGAAGACTGGCTCACATTTTCACATATAGACTATTTGTCAAAATTTCCAAATGTTTAAAATTCAAAAGCCGATGATTAATCAATCAGTGTGCTCTAGTTGCAAAACAAAAAACAAATTAGTGTAGTAGTTTCTACAACAGTGCATAACTATTACATAGTTCCTCCAATACAGTGCCTTACAGAACAAGCACAGCAGCTTGTTTCAGTGGTTATTTTAACACTGGCAATGATAAAACTGCTGACGTAAAGCAAAATGATGCAAACCCTTCGAAACAAAAATTACTTTATGTCCTCCAATACAGAACAAGCACAGCAGCTTGTTTCAGTGGTTCTTCTAACACTGGCAAGGATAAAACTGCTGACGTAAAGCAAAATGCACACCCTTCTAAACAAAAATTACGTTATGTCCTCAAATATAGTACCTTACAGAACAAGCACAGCAGCTTGTTTAAGTGGTTCCTCTGCCAAGGGTAAAACTGCTGACGTAAAGCAAAATGCACACATTTCTAAACAAAAATTAAATTATGTCAAATATAGTACCTTACAGAACAAGCACAGCAGCTTGTTTAAGTGGTTCCTCAAACACTGGCAAAGATAAAACTACTGACGTAAAGCAAAATGCACACCCTTCGAAACAAGCATTACATTATGTCCTCCAATACTGTGCCTTGTAGAATAAGCACAGCAGCTTGTTTAAGTGGTTCTTCTAACACTGGCAAGGATAAAACTGCTGACCCTTCGACACAAACATAGATTTTATAATCAGGTTTTACTTCACTTTTGTGTACGGTTCGTTTGGTAATGAAAGACGCAGTCAAAGTTACCCGTTAACATCAAACTGAATACATTATACTAATGTGAATACCCTTCCAGCATTGAAAAGTGATTTTGCACAATGTTGAATTGTCCGCGTATTGCGGGTTGAGTAGGTTTAATGGGTTTTTCACTATATCTATGTCAGCATCGTCCCATGTTCTGCATACGTAGGCCTAATTATAATAATTGCTATTGAATCGTGAAATAATATTGTATGACCGACGACACTTACATTTAAAAAAAAATTCTGTATCTGCGCGTATGTACCCGTTTTAGAGTACGTGCGCTCGTGTGTGTCTGGGGCGTTTAAACGAAATTCATATTGGGGAGGGGAGGGCTGCTCCCGTTTCTAAACATCAGAATTTGTCGGTGAATAATTTAACTATGAATAAAGAACATATTTACAGTAATTATTGGGGGCCCTTGTGTGTATATGACTCCCTAACTGCATAGTGTGTACGTGCGTTCCTGTGTGTAAATACCCGCCTCCCTGTCTGTGTGTAAATGCCTTCCTCCCTGTCTGTGTGGTGTGTACGTGCATTCCTGCGTGTATGTGCCTCCCTGTCTGCGTGGTGTGTAGGTGCATTCCTGTATGTAAATACCTGCCTCCCTGTCTATGTGGTGTTTACGTGTGTTCCTGTGTGTATGTGCTTGCCTTCCTGTCTGCTTAGTGTGTATGTGCGTTCCTGTGTGTAAATGCCTCCCTGTCTGCTTGGTGTTTATATGCGTTTCTGTGTGTATGTGCCTACCTGCCTCCCTGTCTGTGTGGTGTTTACGTGCGTTCCTGTGTGTATGTGCCTGCTTGTATGGTGTGTACGTGCGTTCCTGTGTGTAAATACCTGCCTCCCTGTCTTCGTGGGGTGTACGTGCGTTCCTGTGTGTAAATGCCTTCCTCCATGTCTGCGTGGTGTATACGTGCGTTCCTGTGTGTAAATGCCTTCCTCCATGTCTGCGTGGTGTGTACGTGCGTTCCTGTGTGTAAATGCCTGCCTCCATGTCTGTGTGGTGTGTACGTGCGTTCGTGTGTGTATGTGATGCCTCAGACTCATGCCTGCCTCCCTGTCTGCGTGGTGTGTACGTGCGTTTCTGTGTGTAAATGCCTGCCTCCCTGTCTGTGTGGTGTGTACGAG
Source organism: Symmetromphalus regularis (assembly GCA_032355785.1). Lineage (NCBI taxonomy): Eukaryota > Metazoa > Mollusca > Gastropoda > Neomphalida > Neomphalidae > Symmetromphalus > Symmetromphalus regularis. The sequence goes on along the minus strand of JAULBS010070551.1, from coordinate 24,646 downwards.
CGTTCCGGTGTGTATGTGATGCCTCAGACTCATGCCTGCCTCCCTGTCTGTGGTGTGTACGAGCGTTTCTGTGTGTATGTGATGCCTCAGACTCATGCCTGCCTCCCTGTCTGTGTGGTGTGTACGTTCGTTCGTGTGTGTATGTGCCTGCCTGCTTTTTTTGAACGGGCTATTTTGGAGTTGATTGGTTGTACTTATTTTCGTGCTTATATACAATTAAGATTCAAGCACACTGTCCTGGGCATACAGCTCAGCTTGCTAAACCTGTTATGGACGATGTGTTGGTGCAAGTAGTATACACCTATCCAGGTAGCCTTGCGGAACACTAACTCTGGGTTGGAGCCGATACCGATTTTAAAAATCCCAAGTCTCGACTGCTATTTGATTCCAGCACCTACCAGCCACGAGTCCGAAAGCTTAACCACTGAACTATGGGGGCTGGTTTATTTCTGGGTATGTACTCCTAGTGCTTTATCTGGATGCATCCCTGACGGCATGGCTACAATTGAAAGGGCAGTCTCATAGTTGCAGAAGATGAAAATCGTCAAAAAAAACTAACATTTTTTTTGAAACGTATTGTTTTTTGTGTTATACGCACAGAACAAATTAGTATCAATTAAAGAAATTTACTTCAAGAAAGAAAAACAACCACAAGAAAATAATTTTAAATGCGTCCGACATTAATTAGTGGAAGTCCTCATAATAATATTTATATTAAAATATGAAGAGTATACCCTAAGTTAAATGCAAAAAGTAAATATCTGCCAATTAAAGTAATTTACCAAGTACCTTAATATGACCTAACGTATGAATTTCTGGCCCTGTTCATACTGGGAAAGACCTTCCCTAACATATCTACCCCCATCCCCTCCCCCCCCCCCCATATTAGGATTATGCACTATTATAGTTTTGATACTATTGATTTAATTGTCAGTATGTTTGTAGAATTCCCTGACAACTTCATCCCATTTCTCCCAAGTTTCATTTGCTTTGGTTTCTGTAACATCATCCCTTCATCGTCAACTACAACCACGTGTGTGTAGTTGGTCACTATTCCAGAAAGGTTATACTTCTTGGCTAGTCCATACAGGGTTTCCATCAGATTCAATGATGTAGGCACAGCATAACTCTAAGACGTTTGAATAGATAGTTCCGTGTTTTACTCTACCTCCAATTCGATCACTGCCTTCAAAGATGAGGAAGTCGGTGATGTTGCTTTCTGACAAAGTCTTGGCGGCCAGGGGCGTAACTAGCTAAGGAACGACATGGAAGCAGAAAAGTACGGCGAGGGGTCTGGGGGCCACTGAAGTGAACTGTTGAAACTGAGGATCATCTTTAATTAATAACACCCCCTCTCTCTCTGCCTGTCTCTCTGTCTGTCTCTCTTTTATTGTTATTATTATGCTACTCTAAAGATTGTTATTACTATTAGTATGAATGAAGTATTTCTATGGACAAATCAAATGTTTATATTTGAAATTAATTCTTTGTTTGTAAATTAATTAGGTCAAAGGTCCGTGGGAGTATGCGTTTAAATCCCATTTTGGACTACGTTATTAAGATTAGCACAGTAAAGACATACGTAAAGGTATTTTACAGGCCATAGATAAACAATATCTAACATGAAGAAAAAAAAATGAAAAAAATTCTGTATTAAACTACCACGATATAGAATTAAAGATTTTTGTATATAACATTATAAGCTATTTTGAAGGTCAGTTTGGTCATCAAGTTTGTGAACGTATTATCAATGTCGTGATATCAACTTTTTCTTGCGGTTGTTTATTTGATCTAACGCTGTGTAATTACTAATAAGATGGTAAACATAGATAACTAGAATAAATTTATTTTCCTCGAATAGACTGCATGGTTCTGTAATAAAGTAATTTATTACTCATATGGCTCAACATATCTTGGTTCATAATTATACTTTTTTTATAGGATATTAAACGAGTTTCCATTTCGCATCATCATGATGATCATGTTTATGTCCCAGGTGAAATAATTTTCAGTTGTCACGAGCTTTCGCAAGTAACAAGGAAAATTATTTCACAATGTTAAGAGAGTGCATAAAAAGCCATATACCCCTCGTGATACTTCTACAACTTATACTGTCATTCGCTAAAATCGTGACAACTGAAAATTATTTCACTCAGTACATAAACATGATACGAAATGGAAATTCATTTTTAAAATATCCTTTAAATATGAAATAACAATTTGATGAATAATAAAACACTAGTGCAGGCATATAACTCTATTGGTTTTTATAGTACATTAACAATTCCGCTTTGCTACAACAAGTACACTTAAGTATCCTGAGTGCTGTGCTTTACTGGACAAGTGCAGCCATCGTACATCAGTTTATAATTAGTCTAGTAGAGAGTCGAAGTGGTCCGGTGGCAGAACATCAGACTCTCTAGTGGAATACGGTAGTTCAACACAGGTCGAAGGCTGACTCGCATTTCCACACATATATATAGATTACATACCAAATGTTTAGTGTATAATTAAGTGTGGTAGTGAGTCGTAGTAGGACATCAGGTCGAAGGCTGACTCACATTTTCACACATATCTATAGACTACATACCAATGTAGTAGTGTATAATTAAGTGTGGTAGTGAGTCGTAGTAGTCCGGTAGTAGGACATCATGTCGAAGGCTGACTCACATTTTCACACATATCTATAGACTACATACCAATGTAGTAGTGTATAATTAAGTGTGGTACTGAGTCATAGTAGTCCGGTAGTAGGACATCAGGTCGAAGGCTAGCTCACTTTTTCATATATATAGGCTACGCAGGTCCATCACTACCGAATCCGACTGCCCCGATCGGTCGGACCAACTTTACGACTAAAAAAAAAAATTAAAAATTAAGTGACTTATTTTTGTCGGACGATTGGTTGATTTTTTAACCAAATTTTTTGCATAATGCAGTCTAACGCCTAGGATGCCGATCTTGCATCAGATGTGTTTGTCACGGACACCAAAAGTTGACCAGAGTGACCTTATGCGGCAGATTATCTGCTCTCTTCAGGAATGGCCTTGATCCTAGGATTTTTTTTGCAAGCAAGTACTCCCCATCAGTTTCATTCTGTAGCAAACAGTCCATTTTTCCACATCAAAAAAAAGTAAACCAGCCATAATTTGGTTGCTTGAGAGGCCATTCCTGGGTTCTGTAATCACCAAAAGTGATGGAGCTTCAAGGAACCGACGCCTAGGCGACCCCCACACCCCCGGTCTGAACATTTGGCCTGACAAACTTTCAAATGGTAACTACGGCCCTGCTACGTGTCAAAATTTCCAAATGTTTAAAATCCAAAAGCCGATGACTAATAAATCAATGTGCTCTAGTTGCAAAACAAAAACAAATAATGCAGTAGTATTATATTATTTTCTCCAGTATAGTACCTTACAGGACAAGCACAGCAGTTTGTTTCAGAAGGTCTTCTAACACTGGTAAGGATAAAACTGCTGACGTAAAGCGAAATGCACACCCTTCAACCTTTATAATCAGGTTCTTCTTCATTTTTGTTACAGTTCGTTAGATAATGAAAGACGTAGTTGGGGATACATGGTAACATCAAACCATTCGCGGTTCGATGGGGGGAGGGGCGCTCCCGCCGCACGCCCTCCACCTAATTTTCGGGCAATGAATATTTTTCTTGTAAAACCTTTCGGCGCTCGCAAGGTCGGGCTTCGCCTTCCAACGTTACGGCCCCCCTATTCACAATTGCTGGAACCGCCCGAGCAAACTAAATACATTATATTGATATGAATACCCTTCCAGCATTCAAAGGTGATTTTTAAGAATGTTCAGTTGCTACATGTTCCCAGTTGAGTAGGTTTTGAATAACAGAGATCATGATACGATAATGTTATGACCGACGACCCCTTGCATATTTTATTCACGTCAACGTCGCATACCAGACCAGACTTTCTATTAAAACGTGGGTCGTAAAAGAGAAAGATCAGTAGGTTGTAGATACAGATGTACGAGTATAGTACCCATTTTTGAGTAGGCTCCGTAGGTTAATTTATCGTTCAGTGTACGTAGATTAATGTTGATCGTTCAGTGTGTCGGTCCATTTGTGGTGGGTACGTGCGTTCCTGTGTGTATTAGGAGTGAGGGCTGTTAATGTGAAGACTATTTTTGAACGAGCCATTTCTGGGTTGGTTGGTTGGTTGGTTGGTTGGTTGTAGGGGTGCAAAACCGTACTACTCATTAGGTAGACATTATCACGATACACCAAACCACATCGCAGTATGTATTGCGCTCGGTAGGTATTGCAATACACCGGTATATATATCGGTATATCGTTGTACCCCTAGTTGGTGAGTTTACATGGGCGTAAAGCCGGGGGCGGGGAGGGGGGGGGGCGGACACGTTCCCACCACTTTTTGGACGGGGGTGGCGCCTTTGTAATTACCAACCCCATTTTTGCTTAGAAAAACTGTAAATTTCAGTGAAATTAAAATGCCTAAATAATAATCTTCACCAGTATTTCTCTTTATTGTATCAATGTAACACTTTAAACCATATCGTCTTAGATATATATCGAAGTACACAAGTGGTCTATAATGGTGGGGGGATGGGGGCGGGGCGGGGGGCAGCGGTATGGTTCGTCCCCCCACTTTTTGGACAAGTGTGTGTTCCGTTTCCCCACTTTCAGGAACGGATTTTCGCCCTTTTGAGTTTATGTTCTTCATTATATCCAATTAAGGTCAAGCACACTGTCCTGGGCACATAGCTCGGCTTGCTGTACTGTCTGTCGAAGACAGATGAAAGTTGAAAAGACGAAACTCGCTGACGTTACACAGAAAAGATAGCGCATAACACGGCCTTTGATAAACTAGTTATATACTACTGGCCAGTGCAAGTGGTGTACACCTATTCACGTAGCCTTGGGAGCACTCACCCTGGTTTAGAGCAGATACAGAGTTTAAAAATCCCATATCTCAATTGAATTTTGATTCCAGCATCTACGAGTCGCGGAATGTAGCTCAAACGGTAGCGTGTCCGCCTGTGAACCAGTCATCGTTGGATCAATCCTTCTCAGGGGAACCATTTGCAGTTTGGGTTATTTTTTGTTGCCACCAGTGATCCACAACTGGTTCATTTAAGGCCGTGGTATCTGCTGTCCTGTCTGTGGGACGGTACATATAAAAGACCCCTTGCTGCTTATCGGAAAGAGTAGCCTATGTGGCGGCAGTGTGTTTCCTCTAAAACATATGTGAGAATGACCATATGACTAACGTCCAATAGCCGATGACTAGAGGCGTCGTTAAATAAAACAAACTTTACTTTTACTACCAGTCGCGTGTCCGATAGCTTAACTACTGCACCACCCAGATCCGGTCCATTTCTGGTTATGTACTCCTAATACTTTATCTGGATCCATCCCGGAATTCATTGCTACAATTAAAGGGCCAATCTCATAGTTGCAGAAGATGGCATTTCTAAAAAAAACACGTATTTTTGTTGAAATGTAGTGTTTTTGAAAGAGTATTAATGCACAGAACACATTAATATCAATTAAAGAAATTTCCTTCCTTCAAGAAAGAAAAATAAATTCAAAAGAAAATAGTTTTAAATGCGTCCGACATTAATTAGTGGAAGTCCTCATAATAATATTTATATTAATATATAAAGAGTATACCCTAAGTTAAATGCAAAAAATAAATATCTGCCAATTAAAGTAATTTACCAACAAACTTAATATGACCTAACGTATGAATTTCTGACCCTTTTCATACTGGGAAAGATCGTCTCTAGCAGATCTTACCCCACCTTACCCCACCCCAATGGACCGGATATATAAAGGGGGAAAAGTGGCAATTTCCCCAGATCTCCTCCTCTTCCCAACCAGAGATCCCCCAGACTAAGGACTTCATTTATTTTTAAAAATGTAATAATTATAAAATTAGTTCTATTTATTCATTTTAGTTCATTTTGTTTTCTCATTTAATTTAGTTTCTATATTGAGGGGCCCTTGCATCTGAAGTGCTCCCAACCCTCAAACCTCCCAAAGTCTAAATCCGACCTTGACCCCCGCGCTGTATTTGGTTTATGCACTATTATATTTTTGATACTATAAAATGATTTATGTAGAAAACAATTAATTTCCAGTTCTTTACCACAAATATAGGTAAAAATAGAAATAAATATCCTATTTGATAAAGTACCTTTAATTTGACTGGACTATTAGTGGAATTACAGAAGCTGTTTCATTTTTAATATATGTCTAAACACAATGATGGGAAATTTAAATGTTTCAAAAATCAGTAAAAGTATACATTCATGAATCACTATCAATGAGGGACTCGGTACTGTTACCTTACAGAACGAATTGGTCTTATGTTTATAAGGAAAAGATGGATCTAATGTTCGTTATGATGAACGTTATCAACATGCAGTGGGAATTTATTGCTAAATTATTATGAATATGTACAGCATCAAACATTATATACAAAACATCCCATATTAATAACGACATAACTTAAAATATTTATTTAAATTTATAATGATAGTTTGAATTTTGTCTTTATTTCTTTCTTTTATATATTTAACAAGTTTAAGATAAATACATTAATATCCCTAAATCGTGCACATGCGCATTACGACGTAAATATAGAGGACTTGAACGATGGTCGAAGCTGTCAAGATGGAACTTTAAAAAAATGTAAACTTTAGGTCTTTTTGTTTCAAGTTGTCACGTGAAGCATTTTAACCATGGTCTGACACATGAAATGATTTAATTTATTTCATAAATTATTCGCATTTTATCACTGTTATGATCATTTTTCTCATTTTAAGAGGTCAAACTCGTTGAAATTTACCCCTCCCACTTTAAGTTTAACATTCACGTTACATTGGCCTACTACTGATTTAGAAGGTAGATAAGAACTTTCCAAATATATTGTTAGAAAATAAGAATAAGATATGATTTTAAGATGGAATGCATACTTTAAAAAGCACTTTAATGCCATGCCACAGCTTGTTGAATCTGACAAAAATATGACTCATATTTTTGAGTGGACACATATCCCAGAGGACAAGAGGTACATGTAGTCACAGTAGTGTGTGCACTGACTACTGCACATTATGTGTGATGTGTTGTCTAATCAGACTCCTTTAGTAGATATATTATTCTATTTCTTGTTCTAATCAGGATCCACACTAAGCATACAAAATGGTGTGGTATGTGCTGTCATATAAATGTGAAAGTAGTTCATAAAACTAAATAACTTCAGACCATTTCTTTTGTTAAAAAAATATTGTTTTGATATTCTTTGCATTTTTACGGGTTAAAGTAATAAATATTATGCCAAGATGTTTGTCTTTGTGAACAACATGGAAATGACATAAAACCTCTGCTGTTATTTCAAAAGAGTAACCCATGTTGCCATAGTAAATATTTCATTTTTTTGACAACACCTTACTTCTGTTAATAAATCATGTGCTGAATGTTATGTAGGTGCTAAATAATATAGATGCATACAACACCCGCATTAAGAAAATGTCCACAGAAAAATAAATGTTGTGAAGAAATAATGCCCACAGCATTTTCCACTGCAATTTTTGCATTCACACATTTCCAAAAAGAAAATACACCTTGAAAAGAAATTAGTCTGTGGAAAAAAGTTCCATAGAGAATGAAAAACTCTGTGGCAATCACCATGGCATTGCCGATTGCTGCCAACATTTTCAGGGGTTGTGTACAGTGATACCTCGTTTATTCAGATTTCAGTAATCTAGAAACACCTCCTTATGGCTGGTCAATCAATAAAACAAAACTCCCACACTGTAAACTTATCCATTAATCTGGAAATTTGGTTTCCAGAACCGGACTGTCATGATCAAAAACAATGTGTGAAAAATAAAGACAATTTGCTCCGTTTAACCATACACTACTAATTTCTTAATATCAAACAGAACATAAAAGAAGTGATCACACATGACCAGTTGCGTAATCGATGCGAGCCAACATGGCTACTGTTTTCTTAACACTTATTGGGTAGGAGTGCTAGTTAGCACAACTGTTGTTTTACTGTTTTCTTTTATCTTTGCAATAGTTAATTAAGGTTTGGCATATTATATTTTAGGTGAAACATACATAAAAACTGAAATGAATTGAAAATTGTGTACATGCTTATTGGCCGATCTCAAAGATAAAATGTTAATAAACAGAGTTAATACAATTTGTACTAAATAAAATTTGAAAATGAATGAATATATATGAAATATCTAAAAAGTGGGCGTATATATATATAGCCCATTCCAACCAGTGGACCACAACTGGTTCATCCAAGTCCGTGGTATGTGTTGTCCTGTCTGTGGGTCAGTGCATATAAAAGAACCCTTGCTGCTTTTTGGAAAGAGTAGCCTATGTGGTAGCAGCGAGTTTACTCTAAATAAATGTCAGAATGACCATATGATTGATATCCAATAGCTGATGATAAGATAAAAATCAATGTGCTCTAGAGGCGTTGTTAAATAAAACAATCTTTACTTTACTGTCATGTATAGAGAGATTATTTTACCATGTATGATTTATGAGTTCCTCGTGATTTGTATCGTAGTTTTTTTAGTATGTTTATCATATTACATGTACGTATTGAGTTAGTGAACCATAAAAGCTGTTTATCATTTGATTTTTCAGGTGACAATATGATAAACCATCATGGATAATTGACACATTTGAGACGATCTTTCAACTGCCAGTATTCTGGTTCATGTCTTCTATAGGCTTACCATTTAAAGAAATGCTATACCATGAGCCTATTTGTTGATCTCATAGAGCTGGGGCAGCATTTGCGACAGGAGCGTCTGTTTGCTAATGCTGAGAGAGAGCAGCTGCAGGGCTTGTATGAGAATGTTCGGAAAGTTGGGGATGAACTCTGTCACGTATCATGGATTGCAAGAGAACAGAAGGTCAATCTAAATACGTTGGTTTCACTAGGACATGAGGTGCCTCCTGAAGAAATATGTGCTAAAAATAACCAGCTAGAAAGGGTCAATTTTATTGATAGTTATAAACAGTTAAGTCACCATGATGCCAAATATGGGGAATTGTTTAAGTTTCTAAGGGAGAATCCTTTCTTACTGTCACACTTAATTTTTGCTAGTGAAAAACAAAATGTTCCTAACACTTTGAAATCGATTAACATTATTATTTCTTCATTATATGGAAACTGTGTGTTGCTGGAAGATGAAATTTATGTCTTGCAACTTTTGAAAACTTTAATTGAATTGGGACTTGGGAGTAGTGACAACCCTAGGCGTGTCGTTCGACGTGGAAACTCTGCGTTTAGCGTCATCTTTAAACAGTTGTCTGATTCGCTGTTCTCAACACGTCTCTTTCTCACAGCCGCGCTTCACGACCCGGTTATGAGGCTTTTGATGGAAGATGAATGGTTTTATGACATCGACCCAACCAAGGCTTTAGTTCGTTTTCCAGCAAAAGAGAGAATCCGACGATTTGGTGAGCCAGGCACAGACGACTACAAAACCAAACTTCAGAACTACAGAAAGTTTATTGTGGATAAGCTGGTACTTTTGAGCAATCGATTTATTAATTCCATTAAAGTGAATCTTCAATCTTTCCCATCCAGCTTAAGTTGGCTTGTCGGCCAAGTCTTTCAGGCCCTTACAAAATCCACTACAGTATCATCGAGCGAAGCTAGAGCGACGTGTGCAGATCTTGTCTTTGCCATGTTCATCTGTCCTGCCATTTGTGATCCCGAGCCATACGGGATTACCTCAGATGTCCCCATCAGTCACATTGCACGACACAATTTGATGCAGATGGCCCAGATAATCCAGGTTCTTGCTATATCGCAGTGGGAAGAAATTGACCCTAAAACACGAGATCTTTATGGAAGATTTGAAAAGGTATATATGGAGCTCTATCAGTTGACTGTTTTAGAACACTAGTTCAGAATTATATCCTAATTTCATATTTAATATCATTGCTATGTAACGATAAGGAAAACTGACATCTGTCTCGTACTTTAAATTTCCAGAATAAAAGACTTCTGATGAGTTAAATAGGGCTCTAACAGCAATTGTCATATTTAAACAGTACATATTAAATTATTTGAATTAATATGGAAATTCTTGAATCTGATACATTAGTATAAATTGTGATATTCTTACACTGAGCTAGATACCACTGTAGTAAAATAAAAAAAATTATGAGTAGATATAGGTAGAAAATTAGTTCTAGTTCAATTTCTAGTATATAATTTTAATATTTTTGTTGTTTATAATGATTGCTACAATGTATGTATTACAGGGATGTATGTCATCTTTCCTCGATGCACTGGTCAATGGTATAGTGGAAGACATTCCTGTTTCTAGTATATAATTTTAATATTTTCATTACTTATAATGATTGTTATGTATTGCAGGGCTGTATGTCATCTTTCCTCGATGCTCTGGTCGATGGTATAGTGGAAGACATTCCCGTCCCTAATAGCAGTCAGCTGCAGAATGCCTCCAGATCCATTATGTTACTAACCAGGCCAGAACTCGACAGCTTGGTAACTAACTTATTAAACATTTCCACCAAAATGGCACATGGTTTTATAGCAATTGATAACTTGTCTAAGAACTAATCGAACAAAAGTTAAGTTTATATGAAATATTTTCCAAATTAAATATTAAATTCATATAAAACCTCAGTTCTTTTTGCTTTATTTTTAAAATTTGAAACATCTTTGTTGCTGTTTTTGTAACATTGTAAATTATACCAAAACAATTTAGGAATTGCAGTGTTGTATGTTTTACAAGCTGTTTAAAAGACAGTTATTATATTTTTGACACTCACTCAGTATTGTGGTAGGCCATTTATAGTATCACTGGGTATAATATCTAATTATTAATATTTGCTAACTATACTGGTATCATAGGGACAATACAGGTATCATAGTAGATACAAAACAGGTTTCTTAGGTACAATACAGGTATTATAGGTATAATACAGGTATCATGTACAATACAGTTATTATAGGTACAATACAGGTTTCTTAGGTACAATACAGGTTTCTTAGGTACAATACAGGTATTATAGGTATAATACAAGTATCATGTATAATACAGGGATTATAGGTATAATACAGGTATCATGTACAATACAGGTATCATACAATACAGTTATAGGTACAATACAGGTTTCTTAGGTACAATACAGGTATTATAGGTATAATACAGATATCATGTACAATACAGGTATTATAGGTACAATACAGGTATCATGTACAATACAGGTATTATAGGTATAATACAGGTATCATGTACAATACAGGTATTATAGGTACAATACAGGTATCATATAATACAGTTATTATAGGTACAATACAGGTATCACATGCACAATACAGATAATATCATACATGTGTACAATACAGGTATCGTAGATAAAATACAGGTTTAGATACAATACAGGTATTATAAGTACATAATGGGTATCAGGTACAAAACAGATATACATATAATACAGGTATCATGGGTGCAATACAGATACACATACAATACAGGTATCATAGGCACAATACAAGTATCATACACACATATGATGCAGGTATATGTACTATACAGTTATCATGATTTGAACAGTTTTTGTACACTGTCATGTATTATACGTGTTTACACCCAATAGCAGATTTAGTTTTTGTGCTGGAGTGTCAATAAGCGTTTATTTCATATGCGTTTACTTCATATATGTTTTACTTGCAGGTAACATTCCTGAAGAATGCTTGTCTTCAGGTCGATGGCAAGATTTCCGGCAAGAAGCACTTGGATGAAATGTTGCTGGAGTTACCATCAAAGAAAACATCTCTTACTGAAAACCTAGCCACACCTGCAATGACTCTTGTAGGACACACACCTCCGGGTACTCCCAACAGCCAGAGAAAACTGTTTAAAAGTAAAGTATTAATAATTTGTCTTCTACTCACCATCGCCATTGTGTATACTTGGTATAATATTACAAAATTTTATCTTTCTTTTTGTGTGATATATGATATTTCAAAATCTCTTCAGTGTACTTGTTTAATGTTTTCATTTTTATTAATAAACACGATATAGTTACATACCTGTCAAGTCTCCCGATTTTAAGTAACTCTCCCAACCTGCCTATTGGATATTCAATTTAAGCCCAATTTCCCACTTTAAAAAAAATCTAACGCTGTATCCCACCAGTGTAAAAATCAGTAAATCGCATACAAGTGGGATTCCATGCGAGCCATATTATAGGCCATATGCGTGGGTACTATTAACATTAACGGATGAAAATGCCTATTTCTGGGTCTTAGATGGTAAATTTAAAAGACGCCATTATAAGCTGATAATTTTCATCACCACAAGCATCAATGATACAGCTGAATACATTAATTTTTTTCCTGTTTTATGGTGCAATAAAATATTATGCCGATAAACTTTTGTTAGGTGTTGTTGAACGCACGCAAATGCCTTGAAAACAAATTTTCGTGCAGTCTCACCCACGAGAATTTTCAAATGTTGACAGGTATGTAGTTAATAGCACGAATGTTGGTAGATCGTTAAGCACTTTGACTAATAATAATATGTATCTGCTAAATTGCTTGACAGTGAAAAGTTACTTTATTTATGTTGTGTACATGTATGTATGTAAACTTGTTGTTAGGTGTGTCTACTGATCCACAGAGTACTCCAGTGATTGGCACCCCAGGTACTCACAGGAGAATGTTTAAGAGTATGTGTTATTTGTCTGCTTGCTAATGCACATGTCACAGCTATTGCTATTACTCTACCCCAACTCTCAGTATACAGCATAGAGATCTAAATACTGCTACTTTTTATTCCACACTATTGGTTAGTTAAATATATGCATATTGAGTGAAATTTCTTTGTGTTTTATATATTGTTTGGAACGGTTTGTTTTGCTGTTAGGGTATTGTTATAATAAGTATGTATTTTTTGCTACTGAATTGTATTAATAAAAATGTCTTTAAATGTGCGTTTTCACAATGGCCTAGTTAAGATCCTTGGGAAGTCATATTGGCCTTTTGATGGCTGTATTGGCTGTCGACATTGCTTCGGGGTCAATATGAACACCTCAGATCTATAACAAGGCCAATATGAAAATGCCCACTTAATAACATAATAGTCTTAACCTTCTTTTCTGCACTACTTGTTGATATCACATTGTGTGTTAATCCTATTATACTCTTCATCTGCATAGTCAGTATATACTATAATCTTTATACGTTATAAACACCATGTATTCTCTATGTAGATTAATAACAAGTATGATAATACATGTGTAATCATTCAATATTCTTTCCTTTATTTACATGCCAAATATCAGTTTATTTATTTACACCTTTGTACTTTGATTTAAGAAATAAATAGTGTTGTAAACAAAATCTAGTAATTAATATATAATTACTTCTTTTTAGCTTGAAGTGAATTACAAGTTTGTTTGACAAAATACAGTGAAACCTTGATGAAATATAAAGTTAAATTTTAAATGAATGTTAATTAAGATACTGTTTATAATATAATTTTTTTCTGTTCTTCAATCATTATTGTGAGAATTGGTGTTAATTTTGAATACATATTTGAAGGAATTATATTTTTCCATTATGTAGATATAAAAAAGTTTTAAGAAATTAGTCTGTGCTCTATCTTATAGTCGAGGTCCTATTGGACAATCCAGAAGTGTTTTCATAATCAAGTTCCAGTTATGATAACCCAGAAGTTTTTTTTTCTTAGTTGAGGTTCAGTTATGACAATCTGTAAGGGTTTTCATAGTCAATGTCTTATTATGACAATCCAGAAGGGTTTCTTCCTGGAGACAATGAGGTCATCTCCTTTCCTTACATATAAAAAAGTCAAACATTTATATTTTATATTCTTTCATTTATAGTCTTACATTTGAAAAATCCTAACATATATATTTTATGTTCTTTGATCTTTAGTCTAACCTTACATTTAAACAAATATAACATTTGTATTATATTTTGTGTGATCTTTAGTCTAACATTACATTTAAGAAGCCTCACATTTATATTTTTTGTCTTGAGATAATCTGTGTAACCTTACATTTAAAAAAACCTAGCATTTATATTTTTTGTCTTGAGATAATATGTGTAACCTTACATTTAAAAAAGCCTAACATTTATATTTTTTGTCTTGAGATAGTCCGTGTAACCTTACATTTGAACAAGTCAGACATTTGTGATTTCTTTTCTGTGAGCTTTACTCTGACAAATGTTAAATGTAATCCTGTATACTATTTAAAACTAATTCGCACAATTGAAGTATGACTATAATTGTGCTGTAATCAACTGTCATACCATTGCCGTGTTTATTTTGTTAGGTCTGAAGAAAAAGAACTCGTTGCCCAATATTCTGCTTGCTGATGATGGCAACAAGGATGGTGAATGTTTAGATGCTGATACAAAGAAGAAGCAGACTGACGAAGTTCTCGTTGTTTCATTCGGAGTGCCAACTGATTGTCCTGGGATGCTGTCAGAGAGCAAGGTGAGAGCATCACAGTTTAATTGAAATTACAAATAAACCTCATTGTCAGCAAGGTTTGTTCCATCATACACTGCCTGTTTGCAGTTTAGCACTGACAGTTCTGTGCACAGTCAGTGATCCATGTCTGTTACATTAAAGACTATGGTACATGCTGTTCTGTTTATCGAAAAGTGCAAGTAAAAGATCACTTGCTGTTAATAAAAAAGAATAGCCCACGAGAAGACTGTGTTTTTCTGCTGATATTGAGCCACAAATACTGGTTTTATGGTGCAAATAGCCACTGATTAAAAACAGTGAGACGGTCAGGTTTTCATTAACAAATGTTTATTTATTCAGTCAGTGTGTCACCACTAAATACTTCTGTAAAATAAGTTCCTCTTTTTAAGAGATTAAGTGTTGTTCTTCATTTATTAAATTTCATTATAAATTTTAAAGATAATGCTAATTTTGGTAATGAGCAATGTTATTTTGAAAATACAGTTTTTTGGTATGTGAGATGTTAATATTGATTTAATACAAGTAATGGTGTTTTGTTTGATTTTAGATTTTATCATGGGAGCAGGAGAACAGGCGTCGCAGAGTCAAATACAACCCCGTGTTGCAAACAGAGAACAGTGTGCATGTTGTAGGGGTGGAAATCCAAGAGAAGAGAACCCGATTTTCTCTGTCACATGATCAGGAGTCTATTGGTAGGCTGCATAGTATCTAGAAAATATTTACACTTGAACTTGTCTATAACAGCCACCCTAGGGAGCTAATGAAAGTGACCTTTAAGATCAGGTGCTTCCTCTTTACAGGCTGAAAGGGAGTTTACATACAGGTTGAAAAACACATATTTGCAGTTTGAAAGAGGCTTTATATTCAGGTTAAAATGGACTTGATATACAGGCTGAAAGGGAGTTTACATACAGGTTGAAAAACACATATTTGCAGGTTGAAAGGGGCTTTATATTCAGGTTAAAAGGGGCTTTATATTCAGGTTAAAAGAGACTATATACAAGCTGAGAGGAAAGGAAATGAACAACACCCCAGCACATCAGTAACTTTTTTATGTCCAATACACATTATTTGTGACATACGGCATGCTGAATGTCACTTCTACCACATGTGCTGCTCTTTCTGATTAACACCAAGACACCACCCAGCAGACAGGACAGCACAGCACATACCACAGCCTTTATGACACAAGTTTTAGACTACTAGCTGGAATGAGAAAAGGCCCAATGTGTTCATTGAAGGGAATCCAATACAAGTTGTGTAGGTAGATCAAGGGGTTATAGTTGGGGTGGGTGCGGGGGTGCCGACCCCAACCCTCTTCTGAGTCACCAGTTGTTTTTCGTTATTATAATTTGGTTGTAAATAACTTTAAATCCCCATCCCCCAACATAATTAAATAAGTTAAGAGTTTTTGGATCCCCCTTCCATAATTGTTGTATCTGCCTAGGTTGGACTATATATAGTATGTTTAATTGTACTACATTAGTGTTATAGGCAGGTGCCTGATATATTGAGTGGCTTTTATAGCTGTCTAGACTTTACCATCATCTTCAAGACATTATTTTCTAAATTCTGGATTCAGAAACGTTTATGTTCAGATTCTGCGAATTATACGATCATTAGAGTGTTGTTAAAAAGATTGTAGTTTAAAACAATTCATCTAATGGCTGTAACATGACAAGTTTCAATGAAATTTAGCTGTTGTAGAGCATCCACTTGAAGTTTAAGTGTTCAGTGAAACCATCCCTCTTACACACCATTGTTTTCATTTACAGCCACACCACTGCATTATCTGGTATATGTGCAGTTAAAACAGATCCAGTTGTCACCTCTATAGAACAGCCACCTTTATATAAAGGCCACTTTAGATATGTCCATTAACAGTATATTTGGCTGTATTTTGACCTGTATAAAAGCCACTTGAAAATAATTTCCACTTTCAGCAGGTTTGTTGATGGTTGTTATGTGCTGGGTTGACTATATCAAAGGTCATGCTGTGCAGTTAAGTGTATATAAGCCACTTGATGCTAATATGAATCCATGTATTGTGGCAGTTTTTTTATCCTTGTATAGTTCATCGTAACAATTGTCCTATTTGTCATCTATTTACCACTAATACACTGGAGAGTTATTAAACTGACATTCCTTTGCTTTAACTTCATATTTACAACAGTAAACATAAATGCTTTTCTTTCATTTACAGGCTTGGAAGCCAAAACAAACATTGCTTTATCAGCTAAATTGTCAACTTTTCTGTTTCATTTCTTTATTTATTTCCTCCATTTCAGACAAACTGCATGACTTTGTGTAAGTTCTAGGACATTGAAAGTTCTATCTGTGACACTCCTTGTCAAACCATGTTAATTTAATTTTTAATTACCTTTACATAAATTATAGCATTATACATGTATTCAGTAGACCCATTTGAGCAATTTGTCATTTCAGCCAGTGATCCATGACTGGTGTAACAAAGGTCATGGTATGTGCTATCCTGGGTGAGAACTTGCTAATAAAAGACCTCTTGCTGTTAATCAGAAAGACTAGTCTGTGTGGTATTAGCGGATTTCTTCTGTGAACAGCATGTCATAAATGTCATGCATTTGACATACAATAGTCACTGATTAACCAATGTGCTCAGTTTCTTTCTTTATACATTCTTGCTGCTACTGACAAAAGCTATGGGTTTCCTCTAATGACTATCTGTCAAAAATATAAAATGTTTTACATCAAAAAACTGATGAAAAATGTGCTCTAGTGATGTCGTTAAACAAAAATACAAAATGTTTTACATCAAATAATTGATGAAAAATGTGCTCTAGTGGTGTCGTTAAAAAAAAATACAAAATGTTTTACATCAAATAACTGATGAAAAATGTGCTCTAGTGGTGTCGTTAAACAAAAAAAATAAAATTTCTTTATACATCCTGAAATGAATTGATGATTCTCAGTGTATACTAACAAGTTTCTGTTTGTTTCTAGGTAATACGAGTGATTATCAAGAAGTTATTTCGGAAGCTGCCTCAAGTCATTCATTTGACCCAGATAATGATCTGGAAAATGACATAAATGACAATTTTTCTGACATGATGTCTGCCAATGTCAGTGGGCGGGGTTCACCTAGCATCAGTGGACGTGACACACCCCTGTCACAGGTGGGTAGTGTTGAAGAGAGACCCCCCACTGAGCTTCCGGTGCCAGTACCAGAGACGGTGAGGAAACAGAACCGGGAGGATGTCACAGAGAGATTTGGAAAGTTTGAGATCAAGGCAGAGTTGGAAAATATGCTAAGTATGTGCTACTTCTTAAACACTTCTTGTCTTGTGTCCAGTTTTAGTCTATAAGTTGATTAATTTTAAATAAACGCGTTTTAAAAATCACGTTCTATTTATTTTTAAAATATCAAGATGATTTACCAGAAAGATTTAGGCTGGGGTTTTTTTCTGTTCTTTTTTATTTTATTTTTTTATTTTTTTAGGAATGGAAGGGTTATAGCATATGTGTCTTTTCTGTTTCATGTAATATGCATAGAGAATACTAAACAACATTCAATGTGATACGGTATATATTACAACAAGTGAATAGTAAACAACATTCAATGTGATGCTGTATATATTCCAACAAGTGAATACTAAACGACATTCAATGTGATACTGTATATATTACAACAAGTGAATACTAAACAACATTCCATGTGATACTGTATATATTACAAGTGAATACTAAACGACATTCCATGTGATACTGTATATATTTCAACAAGTGAATACTAAAGAACATTCCATGTGATACTGTATATATTACAACAAGTGAATACTAACGACATTCCATGTGATACTGTATATATTACAAGTGAATACTAAATGACGTTCCATGTGATACTGTATATATTACAAGTGAATACTAAACGACATTCCATATGATACTGTATATATTACAAGTATTTTCAGTCACATATCACAAGTGAAAGCGAGTTCTGTTCAACTGAAAATACATGAGTTGTTATTTATACAATATCACTTGGAACACCGTTTTTTTGTATTTTATTTATTACTCACCCACCATCAATATGTAGTACCATATTTGTTAGAAAATTTGTAAATTCAAGCATTGTTAATATTGTAATTTCAAAATAATATAATAGGTAAGATGCTTAACATCATTCACCTATGGTGTCATCATTCTGTATGCAACTCCTGTATCATCAGCAGGTGGGTAATAAATTTAAAATATTCACAGACATCTGAGTGACCAGAGACTCCATGAATGTTCCTAATAAATGTTCTAATTATGTACATGTATATTTAGTTTATGTTTTTTTAAATTGTCTATTGTATATTAGTTTAAGTGTCAATATTTGTTGTTAGATAATGATTCAGGGCTGCATCCCAGACATCACCAAAATACTTCTGGGACAATAAATGAATTAAATGCAAAAGAAAAAAATTATGAAAAATTAAATGTTCTGATACTGTTAACACAAAACACTATGACCCACATTATGAATTTTCCCAAAAATTACTTTCAGTAAAATATGGTTCTGAAACTTCCACATACATTGCCAGCTTCTCCATTCCTTAACCTAGCTTTGGTCCTGATAGTAGAAGTTTTCTTTCCCTTCCAGTTATGCATTTAGATTGTATTCAATATTCCTATGTTTTAAGCTTGAGTCCAGACTTAAAAAAGGTTATCGGCATGACTAGATTTTTTTATCTCACTAAAAGAATCTACTGCAGTGTTTTGAATTTTTTTATGTGCAGAGGATGACACCAAGTCTACAGTGAGTGACACATGGAGTACGGACGTTCTGGCAAGTGATTCGGAACCACCAGAGCAAAACCAGCTGGAACGACTGGAAGAAGTCGCAGAAGATATTGTCCGACCTTTTCTACTGGTCCGAGAGTCAGATAGAGATAACCTTTTTGTAAGAATTCATCATATATTTCAATTAGGTCTTGTTGATCCTACTTGTAATTATTCTATCACCCTCCCCCACCCAATTTTGAATTATTCTATCTCCTCACTTACTTGTCCTTTGTAATCAGCTTGTCAGGACTTTATGTTGTACCTAGATTGCAGGGTTAAATGTTGTTTCCATGTTAAATGAGCAAACATTTAATTATTATTTTATTTCTTTTGATGCAAGTCTGCTTTTTTCATGAATTTGAAAGTTCTAGTACATTTTATTTGTTATGGCTGTCAATATTTTCCTTATTTTTATATTGAGTTAAAGTTTCCAAAGTCAATATTTTACTAAAAACAATTCACTAATAGATGTGCCCAAATTAAAGAGATCAAAGCCTTGCTTCTTCACAAGTAAAAGACATTGTATTCAATGTGTTACTGTTAAGTCGTGGACACAGTATCCCACATGATCTGTTGTTTTGTTTCCATATCAGATACACAAATTTCAAATTGGCAATCAAGTTACTGGGCAAGTTATAATGGTTAGAAATTAAAGTTGCATACATTACTAAAGCTTTATACAGGCAAAATAGATAAATCATTTACCTAGGTTAACTCATATTTTGAAATATCCCCTCTAATTTGTAATTCCCTTTGTGGTTTTAATTGCAGACTTTTATCATATTGTATTGTTTTTTCCCTTACAGAACAGAATGGTATTTAATTTGTGTAGATATCCCATTCCTCTTTGACCATATTTATACAGATAAAACACTTCTAATGTGATTTATTTATACATATATGCATCTATTTATTTTAGCCTGTGACTGTGTCGGAGATCTCGGAAACAGCCAGCGAGTCAGCATGGAGTACAGATGTTCTGGCCAGTGATACGGATGACAAACAGTCTGAATTACTCACCGACTTGGAACAAGTTAGCATGTTTCTCTGGTTATTTAACACATACTGTTCATCATGTGTGTATTCAAAACAGTGTTTCTCACATAGTGTTGTGTTCGTTTTTCTAAATAAACGTTAATCAAGTTAATTGGCACTGCTATTCTTATACTGCCAAAGGTGTCAGTATAACGTTATTTTGATCTTTTAGTGATGAATAAGTCTCCTCTGCCACTTCTATTTGGCAGCGGGTTTCCTCTATATAAATATGCCAGAATGACCATATGTATGACGTCCAATAGCCGATAAGATAAAAATTAGTGTGCTCTGGAGGCATCGTTAAATAAAACAAACTTTACTTTACTTTTTGCCACTTCTGTTTGTCATCATACAATCTTTGTATATAAAATTATATAGATATTTAATGGAATCCATAGATTCCTTATTACTCATTTCATTAAATAGATTCTAAATGTTGTAGATGTTAAGTTAGAGATATGCAGATGATAGTATTTTTTTTGTTTTATAATGTGCCAAGACTTTTTAAAAGAATGTCCAGCAATGAGCCACTGTGGTCAAGTGGTAGGACATTGGACTCTCAAGTTGAAGATAGTGGTTCAAAACCTGTCAGAGGCTGGCTCACACTAACAACATGTCAAAAATATCAAATGTTTCACGTCCAGTAGCTGATGACTAATAAATGAATGTGCTCTAATATTAAGTAAAACAAAAGAAGTCTTGTGCCATGGTACTTTATAATTGTAATATTTGTTTTACTTGCAGGAGGAAATGACTAACATTATGGAAAGGTCAGATTTAGACAGCATGGAAGAAACTCCATTAGCATCAGGTTGGTGTTCTTCTTATTTTTTTTAACTGACTGCTTCATGTTTACACTGCAGGCTATATAGAAATCAATTTTTTCAATATAAAATAACTTAAATAATTTTTTTTTTTTTTTTTGCCTTTCTGCCATCACAAATCTGTTTTGCCCTCATGTCCCAAAAAAAAGAGCTGAAAAAAAAAGAAAAAAAAACATTCTGCTTTTATTGAAAAGACCTTCAGACATCCTGGAGTCCTTTTTGTGGTTTAACCCTCTTTTGATGCATAATTCTTGGATTCACCTATGTTTTTCTTTTTGTGGTTTAACCCTCTTTTGATGCATAATTCTTGGATTCACCTATGTTTTTGTTACAGTATGAAGGTGACTTCATTATTATTTTGTTTAGTATCTGTATTTTATCATTATATTACATGTACTTTACCATCATTTTATATTTATTTTTTAATAATGTAACCATTGTGTGTTGCTCAATAGCCAATTTTTTTTCTTTCTAAAGGCAGGGCTTTCTCTCTAACCCCTAAAAAGTGTCTTTTGAAGCACGTAACTCACAGTGACAAATATTTTAAATTTGTACTTAAAATCCTATTATATGACTCCCAGGATTTCACCAAAATTCTCAATTGACTCCCAGTGGAGAAAGTCCAGCGAGAGCCTTGTAGGGGTTGTTAAACAAATAATATTAAATGAATAGAAAAATAAATTTATACATTTGTAACTATGTTAAAATGTGTTACATTTCTTTATACATGTATCTATATATGTTTTCCAGGAGGACATAGTCCAACAGGTGACCATGACCTTGATGGTGTGGGAGCAGTAGGTGGTGGTGGAGGAGATGATTGTTTACGATTCGTCCAGACAACAGACCCTAAACAAGTTAGATCTGTTGGCCAGGACGAAGAGGATGTGTTTACTGACGAACCAAGATGTGTGAGCACCATCGTAGGCAACTTTGAACATAGTGATCCAATGCAAGGTGTTCAGAAGCGACCCATGTCCGAATCTTTAAAATCAGCTGAAGGACGAGTCATGTCTGTTATTTCAACCTTTGATCCTCACAGTTCTGAAGAACACCACAAGAGAGGTAATTTATGCTTGCCAAAGGAATCCAAAAACCTGGGTGCTCGCCCAAAAGAGTTTGGAAAAAAAACAAAGTATTCAAAGCACCATCATGGTTACAATGCTGACAAAGTGGCAGCATGGGCTAGGATAAATGGGCTTGAGAATGATCTTGAAATTCCAGTTAACTCTGACACTGACAGTTCTGAAATACTTGATAGTGCTAAGAATAGTTGTCCATTGTCACAGACCGAGGCAGGAAATTTAGTTGAGGTTTCTAAGGAGAGTGACACTGATGAAGGCATTGTGATGTCTGTTGATATAGAAAGTGTTACGGAGAATATTGAATCACTTAAAGTCACCGAGCAACAGAATACCAATCTAGGCCAAGTCCGCTTGTCAGCTGGTTTGAGCATGTTCGATCCACTTTCTCCAGAGATCCATGATGTGCATCAGACCGTCGTTCCAGCACGTGCAGTGCCAAGACTTTCAGCACCGTCAGTTCTGACATCAACCGGGATGTTCCCAGAGTCAGCAGATTCCATGCAGCGACCAAAGAGTGAGATTCTTATTTCAATATCCAAGTCAGAAGATGTCCAGAATTTTGTACGTAAGAGTCATTCAGGTGGCACGATGGAGACGTTGCACACTTCAGGTCTTGATATGTCTCGAAGACGCGACAGCTCAGACAGCAGCCACTCGGCATCGTCGTTACATCTCAACGATCCTGTTACAAAGGATTCCAGTGGTGACAATGTTTCACAGAAGTCCAGTGGGGATAATGTTTCCATGAAGTCAGATGAAAAGGTGAGTTAGATATTATATGAAAAACAAAAAGAGATTGAAATATGTATGTGTGGTTTCATAACTGTTCAGTAGCAGATCCAGAAAATCCATTTGGGAGGGATGGGGACAGTAATATGATGCTGATTCCAAAGATTCTTTAACATTAAAAAAGAATAATAATAATTTTTTAAATGTTATTTAAATCACAAAATTTAGGGAGGGGGTGGGTGTACCCCTGGGGCCCCACATAGATCCACCACTGGTTTTCAATTTACTAGCAAAATATTTCACTTTCTGAAATTTACCTTCCAGTTAATTATTCTTGATATAAACTGGTTTGTCATCCGGACCTTATTGAGTAATTCTATTAAAAATAGGAACTAATGGTATCAAGTAATGTTTTTGAATGCTCAGATTTGCCACAGATAAAACATAAATAACAAAGGTGACCTTTAGAAGTTGAAAGTCCAAGATGATTTTTGTTAGTATTAAATTCTGTCACTAACCTAACCATTTAATACTGTAATGAGAGTTTATTGCTAAAATAATACTTTTCCATGTGTAGTAATTTGATTCGATGATTTAAATGTATTGTTTATTTATAACTACAGGAATTTTCTGAGTATGATGAAAGGCACAATGGGAAAAGTGGCAAGAAAGGATTTTTTAAGAGTGTTAGAGATAAGATAAACAAAGGTTTGTTGTTCATACTTTTTATTTTTAAAACATAATACATCATTGTTTTACTAGACAGTGTTTAAAAATTTAATCATTGTCTGATTTTTGTTTTAGCAGACATTCTCTGTAATGTCTGATGGAAAGTGGAAAGCAAGTACATTCAGAAAAAATGGCAGAAAAATAAGGTTCACAAAAATTGCTAGATTGAAAATAAAATTAAAAATTCTTTTCATTTTGAAATTCATCATACTCTTTATTGAAATCTATTTTTAACCTTTTGATGTAATAAGTTTGATATTAGTAAGATTTGATAGCACTGAATGCATTTAAGCAGGTGGAAATATCAACATCAGAACATAATGATATGAAGTCTGCCATGATTTAAAATTTCATTAACATATCCTCAAAAACATTAGTCTTGTTCACTTAACCTTGTCATTGATTTGTGTGTATACATTTTTTTTTTAAATGTGTATTAACTGCAGTGTTACCCCCAATAGCTGATGTATAAATAAATAAATTGTTCAGTTAAGCAGAACATGAATCTAACAGACAAATCTATCATTATTAATGCATGTATTACTTTCTAAAAAAAAATTTAGGTATCAAAAGAAGAACTGTTAAGAATGAATCGGACCTCCAAGGTAAACACCTTTACACTAACTTCTGTCTAAATCAATTCATTGGTAAGTGATTTGATGTACATGTTTTTAGATGATGTTTGATTGCATTGCTATCTGTGTGGGTTTAAAGTGACTGTATGGGTTTAAAATGACTGAATGTTTAAATAATTTTAGATGATGTTTGATTGCATTGCTATCTGTGTGGGTTTAAAGTGACTGTATGGGTTTAAAATGACTGAATGTTTAAATAATTTTAGATGATGTTTGATTGCATTGCTATCTGTGTGGGTTTAAAGTGACTGTATGGGTTTAAAATGACTGAATGTTT